>CM067359.1:128360890-128430890 GCA_034401795.1 Chaetoderma sp. LZ-2023a
GCATGACACGTGTGTTGGTTACTGTTGTGTGCAGCATCTCGTGGTGGTTATTCCAGCGACTGGTTACTGTTGGGAGCAGCATCTCGTGGTGGTTATTCCAAAGACTGGTTACTGTTGTGAGCATCATCTCGTGGTGGTTATTCCAGAGACTGGTTACTGTTGTGAGCAGCATCTCGTAGCGGTTATTCCAGAGACTGGTTACTGTTGTGAGCAGCATCTCGTGGTGGTTATTCCAGAGACTGGTTACTGTTGTGTGCAGCATCTCGTGGTGGTTATTCCAGAGACTGGTTACTGTTGCGAGCAGCATCTCGTAGCGGTTATTCCAGAGACTGGTTACTGTTGTGAGCAGCATCTCGTGGTGGTTATTCCAGAGACTGGTTACTGTTGCGAGCAGCATCTCGTGGTGGTTATTCCAGAGACTGGTTACTGTTGTGAGCAGCATCTCGTGGTGGTTATTCCAGAGACTGGTTACTGTTGTGAGCAGCATCTCATGTTGGTTATTCCAGAGACTCGTTACTGTTGTGAGCAGGATCTCGTGGTGTTTATTCCAGAGACTGGTTACTGTTGCGAGCAGCATCTCGTGGCGGTTATTCGATGCATGAATCCAGTTTTAGCCATGTCCCGCTCATTCCTAGCTAAGTTCCGCTCAGGCGTTGTCCGTGTTGGGATCGATCGAACCCTGATCTCGCTGAATCTCAATTTCCCGAAACCTATACAGGTAAGCTGTTGAATATTTCGAACCTAATTTGACTGGGTCTGTTGCCACTTATATTCAACAACATGTTTATTAAATAGTAAAGGCATACAATTCGGAGACTGTACAACTTGACGGACTAATAACCGTTACTAACGGATTAGGATATGCCATTCATGACATATTTGATTGTTATGGCAACTAGCTACCTGCGACGTAATTGATTATGACGTCATATAATTTATTGACATTCTGGAATCCTTTATTGAGTGAGATGAACGAGCCGAGGAATCCATTTCGAGTTAAGCTCCGCCCATTTCTAGCTAAGCACCGTCCATTTTTATGTAAGTAGGAATCGATTTGAAACTTTGAAACCTGAATTTCCAAAATCTAAATATCAAGGTAGCTGTACAAGTAAGCTGTTGAATATTTTGAAACGATTTTGACTGGGATTTGTTCCTGCTTATGGCAAAGGCAGTAACAGCTCCCGGTCAAATTAGTTTCAAAAAATTAAAGAGACTGTTTATTAAATTGTAAAGACATACAATTCAGACACTTTCCTGACGGACTTTTCAGTTTCGTGACGAACATTCATCATTGCGACGTCTGGTTGCCATATCCTGTTTGTTAGCTGATTAGATGTGTCTGACGGCGTAACCCTTATCTTGAATATGGTAAAATAGTCCTTGACGCCTAAAACCTAGTCACAGACAGCAGAATTATCTTCCTATTCCCTAGTCTGGGTGCCAAAATATAGCCAGTGCCGCATTATGGCGGCCATCTTAGACGACTTCTTGGATTTTTCCTATTCCTCCAAAGGTGCCGTGGTGGCATCATTCAGATATATAATTAGGTCAAATCATAGGGACAAAATCAAATGAAAACAACTCAGTATTGCATTTTGCAAGGTGCATGTCTTTGCCACCAGATGGACGCGTTTAGCATTCTCCAGAATATGACGTCACCAGCGTACAACCCTTTCAGTAATTCAATTTCCAGCTTATCCATCCAACATATGACGTCATAATCAACTACATGACGTATATAATGACATCACAATCAATGAAGTCATTATAACGTCATAAATGACGTAGACAAGTACGTCACGAACGCATAGGTGAAGATGGACTATGTGTCGTCGTACGAATTGTGTGTCTTTTCTATTTAATAAATATTCTGTTGAATATTTTGAAATTAATTTGACAAGTTAGTTTCAAAGTATTCAACAAGTTAACTGTATAGTTTTCAGAAAATTGATTGTCAGGTCATTCGGGGATCAATCAATACCAACACGGCGAAGTGTGGGTGGAGCTTAGCTAGATGTGGGCGTGGCATAGCTAAAACTGGAAAGGTCCATTAATACCTTGCAGGATTGCAAAAACAAACCAAGATACCAAAACTGTCTTCATATAATCTTAATTTATTAAGCCATAATCATACACAAGCTAACTGATTCGCGATGTGTACACACTATACAAGAAACATAATGGATACTCCTATATCAGTAACAATCTCATATTCACACCAAAATGCTTGAAAGTAAAATTGTTTAAATCGTATACTGTTAGAGGTTTGAATTGTGTGCCTACATGTAATGAAACAAAATAAATCTTAGCATATGATGATTTCAATGCATATAACCTCATAAAACTAAGTTGAGAAATTTGATTGGAGATACGGGCCACTAATTCTTTTATTAATTTATACCGAATGAAATCATCATAAGTTAAGATTTATTTCCTTTGACTACATTGAGGTACGCAATATAATCCTCTACAAGTATAATGTTTTAGCAATCAAATTTTCAAGCATCTTGGTGTGAATTTGTCCCCTTAAAATTAATCTACCATTTGCACTTGGTCTACTTAGTCTGCCACTTCTAAATTATCAGTTAAAGGAAATCTCACTTTATCTTATGCAAACTATTCAGGTGATAGAATTTGGTAGCCATAATCCATCTCTGATATTTTAGCTTCATATCATTCCGGCAAAGAAAGCTACTCAGGCTTTAGTAGCTAAATGTTGATATATTTCTACAGCCAATGATGGCTGTCATGATTTACTTTTCAACCTATCAGAAAAAACCTAGCCTGTCTGCCTCTGTATATACTCTCAGTCGTAGAGGTGCCAGCTATAGTTTGGGAATGTGGTATAAAAGCAAACATACAGGTAAACTGTTGAATATTTTGAAACTAATTTAAGTGGAAGTTGGTGTTCCATAGGCAGCAACAACTTACAGTAAATGTATTTTCAAAATATTCAACGAGATGGGTACTACATAATAAATAAGGTAATGCATTAGTACTTACATGACATCATTCACTATCGCTGGGGGAGACAAAATTGTGGCGATCACTGTTCAACATTTACGCGATTTTACAAATCAGAAAATTGTAATACGGATAAGGGAATGTGACAGGATATAAATGATAAAGAATTTATTAAACCTAATCTACCGGTGCAATATAACATTTGAGATGAGATTAGCATCCCTTTAAGAATTATTCACTTCAGTCACATGGCTTTAGGCTGAGACCAGATGAATACCTGTATCAACGGATTAGACGCTTTTCTTGTCATTCTTCAGATCTGCTGTAGAACACTATAAATGGATTCCGGAACACGGGATAGATTACTGCAACCTTCATTATTTATATGTAAAATAGTTATATGTTATTTTATTAATAACTATTAGTGTTAATTAATAACCAAGAACAATCACATATTGTAGACCCTCGCCCTCCAGTTTTTTGACACATTGTAAACGCTTTCCGGATTTTTCAGATTTTGAAGAGTTTGTCGGATCACACACACACACGCACGCACGCACGCACGCACGCACGCACGCACGCACGCACGCACGCACGCACGCACGCACGCACGCACGCACGCACGCACGCACGCACGCACGCACGCACGCACGCACGCACGCACTCACACACACACACACACACTCACTCACTCACTCACTCACTCACGCACGCACGCACGCACGCACGCACGCACGCACGCACGCACGCACGCACGCACGCACGCACACACACACACACACACACACACAGTTGTGGCTTCCTAATGTATGGTCCTCATTGTGTTATAATTTTAGTCAAATCGGATCGGCAGTCTTTGAGATACCGCTCTGGACAGATACACCTAACCACCCACCCACAGGCACGCCCGCCCGATCGCCTGCCAACCCACCCACCTATCCACCTGTCTACCTGATAGCCCACCCAATCACACTCCTGTCTGCCCGCCTGGCAACACTCACGCACACACACATCCTCGCATGCACACACGCTCGTACGCGCGCACGCACGCATGCATGCTGGCAGACAGATAGACAGACAGACATGATCGTAATATCCTCTTACCCTTACACGGGCGAGGGTAATAACGTTCATTCTACATCGCGCTTCAGCTGACCAGGATAAGCGAGGTTACTGGGATGGTACTGGAGCAATGTTTTCGACATTTTCTTGAACAAATTCGAGGGTGAAAGGATTAATTAAAGTTGAGCTAGTAAAGTTATAAAATATGAATTATCCTTTATTGTTCATTTCGGGCGGGCGTGAGTATGTGAGTGCGTGTGTGTCGGGTGAAATAAAGTGAACATTAACTGGACATTGGCGCAAATATGTGATTGGATAATAGCTTTGCATCGTCGACCAAAGTGTGCGCCGATATCTAATTATATATTGGGCCTTGCGCCCTTGACCACCGGGTGTGGGGGGGGGGGCACCAATATGCAATTGGATATAACACGAGGGAGGAGAGAGAGAGAGAGAGAGAGAGAGAGAGAGAGCCCAAAGACGCGAGCCAGCATCTCGCTCGAGTGCATTCTAATTGTATTTTAACATGGCTGACAAAACAAGGAGGCTCGCAAAAATACATTTCTAGCGATAACACAGACGTATAGTAGGCCAATACTCGATTTTTCACTTACGAGGACATTTTTGTTAATACCTGTCATCCATGTTTTATTGCATGATTGATTAGTGGGGAATGCGGCGTGTGTAGATGCCGTCGTTGCTTTTGACCATGAAGGTCATTTCAAGCTCATAGAAGTAACTTATGGTCATTGACATGAAAGGATGCACAATAACCACTTTTTTCATATCTTATAAACAAAATGTTTAGCTCATCACTTGAGTGCATGAACAAATATTATATCGGCTAGTAATTTGGTAATTTACACATGAATTAATATGAAAGTCGTAAACAAAATTGCGTTTTCGTATGATGTAGGTCCGCAGATTTCTGGCAACTACGATAATTTTGCTGCATGTATATCTTTATTCACCGACCTTCAATTATTCAGTTTGAATTTGACTGTCGTGCTTAGACATATGAATACTTTCCTACATACATACCATACATAAACCTATTAGTTATCCATGGCTAATTGGATTGCAGCAGCTAGTTGCGTTAGTCATAAGCAGTGGTGCATACAAAGTTATTCTTAAACAAGAACATCTAGCAGAGCTACACTTTGATTTGCACGTATAAGACACTTGTTCTAGACAGGCATTAGATACTGGTGACAATGCCATCCAAATGACTCGTAGGGCAGGTTTTTGCATGCATATATCTCTACATGGTCGGCATGTAGCTAGATCTTCGCAGCCACACTGTGAAGCGCTAAGGCATCTCGTGATGGTAGTAAGATGTCTAGACGCTAATTAGTTTTGATGAAGAGTTAAAACCGCGAGTGTTCATAGATCACTGCTTCAAATGTTCCATATAAATTATAGAGATACACTTTTCACTTTTATCAAAAGCCCAATCTCGACCAATAACCCTAAGAAGGAGAGGTTGTTTCTAGAATATTTTCTAACGTGACCTCTTCCCATATCTCTTGAAAGACGAAGTTCTGTCACTTCCTGTTAAATTGCGTGGACGCTAAGTGGACTATATCTGTCGTTGGATGTGCAAGATTATCGTATATCAAATGAACTCGATAAAACGTATGTTAGTTTTCCGCCACAGTGATCGTCCACGTTTCGGGTGATTTTATCGACATAAAGTGCCATAATCAAAGGAGGACATCGGTATCTATATAGATTACCAGCACTGTTTCGTATCCACATGCAGCCGCTTTATCATCCTTGCGTCGTTCTCTTGTTGCTTGTCGTGGAGGTTTGCATGTACCCCGTTGCCATACTGCCATCTGCATAAAATGGAAGATATTCTTTCCATCCACATTTGATTCTAGGCCATCGGTGTTATTGCAGGAACAACGGATCATCAGGCCTGGTATTATACTGTCTGGAATGTAAACATACGCAGACACACCCGTTCCTTGCATACGTGTCAATGATGTTATGCGCTATATTGGTATCTGGTTGCCGAATTGTTTCCGTGCCAATGGTATGGTTGCTTTCGCTAGAGGCCGTACATATCTGACTTTAACTACAGCGCTATCGTGGAGGGCAGTCAATATGGATATTATTTAGTCAACATTTCTTCGTGACCGTCCCATGTCATAAACATAAGACAGTCCTACAATCAAATCGTCATACAACATGTTCATAAGTACATATGTTGCCACGCTTTCGGGTACAGATTTAGGGTTTCCTTGCTTACTTTGCCATTCAGATTTACACACAACGTTAGTGCACTCTCTGCAATAAGGTCATTCACACTACTTGCTTTAATCACTTGTTCCGCTTTCGCTACATTTATGAACTCGGTTTACATTTGCTGAGTTGCCAGTCTGTGAATCTTTCTCGTATCATTCTGTTGGCAGAACTTGTAAAGTTTCCAGTCAATGGACCTTTCCATTTTTAGCTATGCCCCGCCCATCACTAGCTTAGCTTCACCCATACCTCGCCGTGTTGGGATTGGTCGATCAACGAATGCTCTAACTATCAATTTCCTGAAAACTATGCAGGGAAGCTGTTGAATATTTTGTAACTAATTTGACTGGGTGTTGTTGCTGTCTATGGCAGCAACAGCACCCAGTCAAATTAGTTTCAAAATATTCAACAGAATATTTGTTAAATAGTAAAGACTACAATTTGTACAACAACACATAGACCCTCTTCAAATATGCGTCCGTGACGTACTTATCGACATCATTCATGACGTCATTCATTATGATGTCATCATACTACACATGGCGTAGTTGATTATGACGTCATATGATGGGTGGATTCTCTGGAATGGTGAATTGCAGTTAGGCAGCTACGTCGTTTGGTTGGTGAATGCGCATTCAAGATAGAAGCTCGAATATCTTAGTCAAGGAGAAAAAATAAAAATATGGTCTGACCGTAAAGGTGTGTACAAATACGATTCTATAGCTTTAACTGGTAGTGCTGGGCCGATTCGGACTGGCCATCGTGCCATTGTGGCAATGGCATAAGGGTCCCTCATGCTCCGAGCCTCCTTTTAGTATCGCTGGGCCCTCTGGCCCCTCGAGATCCTTTCGAGGTCATTTTAATGGCACGGCCTCTAAAGCATCCCCAGTCTGACTCTGGTGCGTGGTTTGTAGTGCCTTGTCATCGTTGGACAATTTCCTATGACGTTTTATGGAATATTAAGGTTGGATGCGGTTTTTAAAACAAACATTTGAAATTTGGTATTAATTAAAGGCAATGCGGTTGTGATTGTGGAACTATGATTTAGGATAATGACAATCGTGCACAAACGTGAATTTCAGGCCATAGACATTATTACATATACCAATTTCCGATTGAATTAGAGGTTTTGATATTATATATACATGCACCATAGAGTGCTATTTGATTAACAATAAATTTAGGCAATTTTTGATTTTATTGAAGTCTTCAAAAATCGAATATTAAATGAAAATATACATCTTTCTCAGGGTTATGCACATCTATATCACCATTGCGTCATCCACATTTGTGTTTGATGACTGGTGGACATGCGGCGAATTAATATAATAATTTCTTTCAGCATAGCTCGGTATGGCGAACTTCTCTGAATGTGAAAATTAAATTTAACAAGACATGTCTATTTATATACACTTCCTCATTTCACATTATGAAACACCTCACACTTACAGGGTCTAACGTAGTGATGGATAAGTCTCCTCCACCAAAGAAGCAATTTGTACTTTGCCAATTTGATTTTAGACAAAATTGCCTAATTTGTAAGCTAGAGTGTGCGCGTTAGGATTTCCGTCATCCAGATCGTCTGTCGAAGAGCGGTTGTCTGTACAACTGTGGACAGTAAAGAGGATGGGTCTTATCTAAATATGTGAGAAAAGAAGTGATGAAGTGGCAGACGTGTGCTTGCGCGAATCCACGGAGCCACGTCTCACATGCATGCAGAAGACGCACCGTATCATTATGACTGCTACATAGGATTTATTGGGCAGCGAAATATTGCGGCAACTACAAGTTCATTAACATCTCTTGTGTCAACTTTTAACCCTTAAATGGCCAAACTGACCATAAACAACTTTGCATTATCTTCAGACATGGCTATTTGCAAGGCATAGAGAATGGTATTTTTGAATATTTACGGTTACCGAGCCAGTCATTCTAGGGCTAAATTAAAAAAAATACTCTTCTCTCGGCCTGCAGATAGACTTTGGCTAAGCAAAACTTTAATTTTCTTTACCACTACCCTGTTAATGGTGAAGCCGCAGAAAAAAATTCAATGGTAAATTTACAAAAAATTCTTCTAAAATTAAAATATCTTGAAAAATATTAACCATCAAAATGTTTAATTGATATATCAAGTAGTATTTTGAGCGCTTTGAAGCGCTGTTGACACACGAGGGACTAAAAACCAAAGCCGTAGATCCAGCGAATCTTGCCTTCCAGCATGTAGTAGATGACGTGCAAGAAAACTGTGCTAGAATATAGAACTCAGTTACTGATATTTGATGTGGACTGCAACTTCATAAACAATATACATCACGAGTCTACATTTCGTCTGCTACTAGCCCGTCTGATGTTACTTATAAAGATGCGATATACAGTATTGATATCGACCAAAAACGGGCTCAGCTGAGCCGAATGTTATAGAAATATTTATGTGGTAGTCTCATTGTTCACAAATACACACATTGGCGTGCGAGTATCGGTTGCCCCCGAAGACACATTCCCGAGACACTAAAGCTACTGGACGTGAATGATAATGATAAAATCAGTAAACTCGCCAAGAAAATCCCTTCTGAGGCCAAGGCAACTTCTTTCTATAACTTAAGTGACTTCACGTGTGTTAAAACGGGAGAAAATTTTAATGAAAGATTGCGTTGTCTCATTTCAAGTTTGGTATGGAAATGATTCATTACAACCGTATGCTGCAAATCCAGTAGTCTCATCTAATTCCCTTGACCAACATAATAGTTCAACCAGAGGTTCACATACATCCATGACATTTGCTGGGTGTATGGACAATTTGAGGAACAACACTGAACTGGAAGAACTTCTCAATGCAAAATTGATATAAAAAACCCCGGAAAGACATGACCCAAAGCAGTCATGGGTTTACGAATGCTAGTAACACCATTTCTAGCGCCTCCTTTTTGTTTGAAGAAACAGTAGAGGGCATGGAGAGCGAACATGAAACGGTTCGGAAATTACTACCAGGTGGTGCTGGGATGACTGCCTGATAACACCAGCCATGATCATCCATCTTTATCTCCGTGTAGAAAGAGCAGATTGGCTTCTGAATATGGAGGGCCTCAAGAACATGGTACTTTACTTCTTTGCTGAGTTTCACGACTCGTACTGGACAGTCGTGGTGGGTGGTCCTCCGATGCTAAAATCTCATTATCTATGTTGCCTAGGTCGGTAGTACTTAAGTTGGATGAAGCTGCTGATGTATCTACGGATGTGCTAGTGGTAGTGGTGACGATGACGGGTGTAGTTCTGACTGGTGGCAGTGCTGAGATTGCTGACATCACTGTTGTTGTGGCTGTTGTGGTGGTGGTGCTGGCTTCCGGGTGGCTAAATGATGCAATGATGCTGTGCGTCAATGCTGCTTCAGTGATTGCGGATAACTTTCTTATTTACACAGCCTTGATTAACTTGCTCACGGACATCCTGGGAATCGCTCAGATTTCGGACTGATGGGTGATTTTGCGCTTTCCCGAATATGGTCTGTCCGGCGTAGTTGTCTTTCTAATGGAAGGATCGATTGGAAGAATGGTGCTGTGCATGGATGTCAATGTGCTGGTCTGCGGTGCAGTGGTGGTGATGATGGCTTCCGTGAGGTGGATCTCCTCATCTATTACTAAGCTGCACGGAGATATTGAATGATCGAAAATGTCCTGTAAACCTGGTTCGAATATCTTCACAGGAGTTGTTATTATCACTGATATTGGCTGGCCTATCATGGATGCGGATTCTGTGGTGGTGCTGCGTGCTGTTGGTGTTGTCACTGTTGGTGCTGCCGGTGCGGAAACTACAGTTGGTGTAAATACCGATGCTGCAGGTGCTGCCGGTGCTGTTCTTGTGGGTCCTGCAGATGCTGTGGTGATGGGTGCTGGAATGCTGATGCTGGGTGGCTGTGTTGCTCATGTCGAAGGTCTAGCTAATTGCGGAAAGTCAGTTTATCATCGTTTGGTGCATTTCGTTTTGGCCATTTTTCCCGTTGGAATCACGTTAACTGGAAACTATTTATGTTGTTACTTTCGAAACGTGGAGCGAGGATATCTATGTCCTCACTCCGTTAACCAGGTTTTAATGTCACAACTAACACACAATGTTTGAAAGATAACCTGTGTATTACACCATACTGAGTAGCTGAATACAGGTACTTGCAATCTGCCCAGAATGCTCTCTGTAATAAATGGTCAGGATTGACGTGAATGGTCCGAGTTTCTGGAAAACGCATGCATACACGGCTGTCCGTTATGCTGTAGGACGGTACACGGATACGTCTTTCCAAGATAAGCAGGCGCCGATTCTTCCGAGCTGTCGGACAAGGCAAGATCTTCCGCAAGCGACATATTATTCTTGCATGATGGTGTTTTTGTGGAAACTGCACTAACCTAATTTAAACTTAACTCTACATAACTTTCCTGGACAATATAACATAAGATAATAAAGTAATAATAAGAAAACAGCAGGATTTGGTTTGCGACACAAAAGTAGCCTAATGCTTGATCTTCCCTGGTGTCGAGTTTGACGGGAAGATGAAATTTCAGTGCGCGCTTACCTCCTTTTATACTTTTTGGTGACGTCATAGGAGGGCCGATGACCACACCCGAAAGTTTTAGGGTGAGTCGGTCCCAGGAAATATGGAAATATTTATTTTTAGTTCTCCTGGAGTCGGATCATATATTCCATAACTAGGACGGAGGTAAATATACATATAAGAAGGAATGATAGTCGCTTTCATCACCACTCAGCGGAAAATCGAGTTTCCGATCAATGTTAAAATCTGGAACTGTTTATTCCTATGGACGCTCACCTTTTAATTAGCATGATGCGGTTTGTCAAGTTGGATGCTTATAAACTCGCCCATTCAAATTTTAGGCTGGAATGCCCGATGGGGTGTGGGGGAGCGAGTTGACGTCAGCGGCTGAGCCCCGACTCACCACCTCTCGCCTCTTCCATCACGCTGTGGTAGATACACATAGGGCGGTTCTTTTGTTTATAGCCGTGATCCAATTTACTGGAAATTAGAAGTGTTGATCACGTGATTCTGGTTTCGAAAGCACGTGGTTGATCGGAAACTGAGGCAATCTATATGTAATGGTGGAGTTCTGATGCTGCTGAGTATTCGTAGTTGATGCGGAAAATGGAAATATATGTTTTCTTTATTCTGTACCTTAGAACAGCGTCCCTTTATACGCGCATGATCTTATACATGCACCGCTTCTTCTGTGTAGCAGATTTATTCCAGCCCGTGTTGATTACAGGCTGGAATATGTAAGTAAGAGAATATTTGAAATTCTCCATGATGTTATACTGTCTATGTTTTGATGCTGCTTTATCAGCCCGCGCGCTAATGATTTGTATACGCGGTACAACAGCCGTGTTCTCAATCAAAATTAGGACAGTACAGCTGACTGTAATTTATTGTTTGGTTTAAACAGCTCCATGCCTTGCGGACACCAAGTCTACTGACCCCGCGAAGCTGGACTGTATTTTCCAGGTTGGTGGACTACCAAGCATCCTCCTCTGTGGGTAGGACTAGTCTCACCTCACTTAGACCAAACTTAATTATCACAGTACAGCTCGGAAAATGCGTGTCTCAGTTTTACAATTTACAAAACCATCGTATGGAGATTGTGAATACAGTCATCCTGAGTGTCTGTGTCTTTGTTATGTTGGCCAATTTGATTGATACGCATGGCTGCTTATCCGGGGATGATTCTTGCGCTGTTGTGAAGTGTGACACTTTTATGGCAGTGGGGTGGGGCCTCTGCGTGTGGGTGGTGTCAACTTTCTCGGACATGATGTATTTCGCTCTGTAATGGCCGAGTCTGGAGACGGGACAGAGTTACTTTAGAGCACGGATGACAAAGAAGTGGGCTGTTGTACTTGAATCAGACCATTATCGAATTTCTGTTCGGTAGCAAATTCATACTTGATACTGACGACAAACTGCGGGCATCTTGCTCTCTTAATAATATTGACCGTTATTACGTATGATTAACGAGTGATAGTTTAGCTGTTTACGTATGACGTTTCCGGGGGTGGTGGGTGTGTGGGGTGGTGGTGGTTGGGGGGGGGGGGTTAGGGAGGTGAGTGTGTGGTGGGGAATCCCCCATAGCACGTACTGTAGATGGCGGCTGTGTTGTTCCTCCTTTCCATATGGTCAGTTTTCCGCAAACTGGATGAGGAGGTGTTTGCGGAAAATGTTGACTCGTGTTGATGATGGTGGTGTTCTGTTGTGGGGAAGTTGGGGTTGCTATGTGATGTTAGCATAATGCAATTTGGGCGGGGTTGGGGGGGAATATGGGGGAGGGGGTTGACTGTGGTGCAGGATGCCACCTCCACTGTAGCAGCTGACTCTCTCATATATGAAGATTGACAATCAACAGACGACGAGTGAGTGTGAAATGGACAGGTTCGGTGATGTCCCAACTTGGTGCATAGACTAGAGATGCCAGTTGGAGTGGGTGTGGTGGTGCTAATGATGGATAGGGTGCACCTTGAGTTGGGGTCATCTGGCGATTTGGGGGTTTGG
Organism: Chaetoderma sp. LZ-2023a; assembly: GCA_034401795.1. NCBI lineage: Eukaryota > Metazoa > Mollusca > Caudofoveata > Chaetodermatida > Chaetodermatidae > Chaetoderma > Chaetoderma sp. LZ-2023a. The sequence goes on from CM067359.1 coordinate 128,373,705, forward strand.
AGGGGTACACCAAGCCGTGCAGTTTGGCTGTTCTTCAAAACAAGCCAAGGCCTCACCAAGCCGCTTCACTTCCATGCTATTTATTACATGTTCTACTCCACAGGAAGCAAGACCCAGGGCAGCCTCAGCTTCGGCTTGTGGTAAATCTATAATTGGTGTAATATCATGAAGTGGGTGGGAATGGGAAGAGGTTGGCTGAACAACTTTTCCGTCCTTCCCCTTGTACAGCACACACGAGAAAGTCTTCAGATACGACTTCCCAGATCTTGTAGACCCGTTCTGATGAGGGAGAAGGTGAGTACGTATCTCGTCATCATCCTCAGCGTTAGTCATATGTTCACCGGACGCCTGGCTTGGTAGGAGAGGGGTCGAACCAATCACGACAATCAAGGCATGTTTCCTTAGTAAGCAACTCTGCTCGGGTTCGGTTAAACCTTTCCACCATCCCATCACTACGCGGATGGTACGGAGTCGTCCTTGTTTTGATGATATGAAACAATTTGCAGAGCTTGGAGATCAGCTGGCACTCAAAATTACTTCCTTGATCGGATTGCAACTCATAAGGCATACCGAATCGGCAGAACACATTGCTTGTCAGTACCTCTGCTACTGTGGATGCCTCTTGGTCCCGCAAAGCAAATGCTTCTACCCACTTCATAAAATAATCTTGCAAAACGAAGATGTACTTGTTTCCTTCATCCGTCATATTCAAGGGTCTGAACACATCAATAGCCACTCGCTTCCATGATGTACCAACAATTTTAACTTGTAATGGAGTGGAATGGAGCTGTCGCTTTAGCATGGGATACAGTTGGTGACCCATGTGTTCACACTATTGGGGATTCCGATCCAGTGGAATCTCTGTTTAATTCGTGTAGTAGTCCATTTGATGGCTAGATATCCAGCGCTATCGTGTAGTTGTTGAAGAATGGTTTCACAATAATGCTCAAGGATCACTATCCGGTTATTAATGTAGAGAATGCCATCTTGCATATGACACTCTCCAAACCATTGATGGTAGTATTTTACCGTCGCAGAAAGTGGTGTAACAGATTCCTTAGGAGGACATACACACTCCTTGATCCACGTGTATATGTTCCGTGATTGTGCGTCTGTTGCTAGTTCGTGAGCGACTGTCTCTGTGTTCCACTCTGCGCACTGCAATTCGGGGAACACCGGAGATGGCTGTGTAGTATTTGTCACAGTGGTGGCCACTTCTTGTTCATCCTCATGCCCGATTCTACTCAATGCATCAGCATTTCCATGAAGCTTGCCGGGTCTATGAACAATGTTGAGGTTAGAGGCCTGCAGGGATTCCTGCCACCTAGCTACCTGGCCCTCCGGAATTTTTTGGTTTCTGAGCCAGCGTAGGGAGGCATGATCTGTACGCATCGTAAATGGGCGCCCGAACAGAAAGTGTTAATAGTACTTGACGAAATGGACCACAGCCAACAATTCTTTCTTAGTGGTCGCGTAGCGTTTCTCCATTTTGTTCAGAGTATGTGACCCATAACCCAGCACATGCTCTGTTCCATCTTCTATGACCTCAGATAGAACTGCACCAATGGCATAAGCCGATGCATCAGTGTCCAAGACGAAATCGAGGTTAGGGTTAGGATGAGCAATAATTGGGGCAGTCATCAAGAGTTCCTTCAGCACCCTGAAGGAACCTTCACACTCACTCGTCCACTCGAATGGTCGATCTTTTTCGGTGATCCTAAATAATGGTGATGCAATCTCACTAAAGTGATGGATGTAACAGCGATAGCACTGGTAGAGACCAAGAAAATGCAGGGTGTCCGTGACTGAAGGGGGGCTCTGCCACTCTGCTACTGCGTTTGCTTTTGATGGCTGAGTAGCCACTCCATCGCCGGATATGACGTGTCCCAGGAACTCGACGCTCTCTCTAAAAAGATGACACTTTTTGGGTTTGAGCTTTAGATTCGCTGTATGGAAGTGCATTAACACTTTGTTTAGGTTGGACAAAGTCTGCCCAAACGAGGAACCAAGGACGATTATGTCGTCGATGTAACAGAGACAGATCTCCCATTGCAGGGTAGTTAATACCTGCTCAATGAGGTGCTCGAACGTTCCAGGAGCATATGGCATCTTGTGGAACTAGAAAAGACTGTCTTTACAGACAAACGCGGTATTCTCCCTGTCAGCCTCATCGAGTATCCACTAGCTAAATCAAGGGTACAAAACCACTTGGCTCCGGACAAGAAATCTAAGGCCTGATCAATCCGTGGTACGGGATAAGCGTCCTTGATGCTTAGATCATTAAGGCGGCGGTGGTCTATACAAAACCGGAAAGATCCATCCTTTTTGCCTGCTAGTACAATGGGACTCGCCCAGCCGGATGCTTGTGGCTCTATAATGCCAGTCCGCAACATGTCATTTACTTGTTGATGTGCCTTCGCCTCCTTGTGAATGGGAAGACATCGAACAGGTTGTCAAACGGTTCAGTTGTTTCCAGTGTCAATGGAGTGTTGCACGTGATGAGTTTCTCCCATGTCCATGTCTCCAGCCGAGAAACTATCAGGATATTTGAATAAGATTTTCCGTATGTCACGTCTATGAGATTGCATCAATCCAACTGTGGCACGCAGATATATGTCATGTAAGTGTTCCGGCAAATCATCAGAAGTTGTTGCTGGTGTAGGTGTAGTAGGGGGTGTCTCCAGTGATATCACATCCACCAGATGGCCACAACAAACTCCGGGTTCAAGAGTTATTGGGCCCATTGTACCATTGAGTACCCAGAACGGTATGTAATCCTTGTTGGTGGTGTCCACGATCATTCTGGGACTGGTGCATTGTGAGGCGATTATATATTCAGGGTCTGGTTCCAGCATAGCTATATGTGTGTTGTTTCCTAACTATGGTGCGGTGGCCCATACGATTTTCACGTATCCTTGCTCAACTGTGGCAGTAGATGCCAATCTCACTGCACAGGTATTGTACAGCGATGGTTCCAGTCCAAGGGGTAAACGTCGGCCATGTATGTCTAATTCCTGTTGCCTGCAATGTATGACGGCTTCGGTGGCACTGAGGAAATCAGAACCAATAGGGCATCGTTTTGAATAGAGACAATGACAACTCGATGCACCTCTATCTGTATCACGAGGTTTACTATACCAGCCACGGGAGAATCGGCTCCCATAGCTGTTTGCAAAAATATGTTTGTAGGCCTAAGGGGTGGCTTCTTATGAGGTGGGATGCTGTCATACAAGCGCTTGTTAAAAACGGTTATGGAAGCTCCAGTGTCAACAGTGGCACTGGTTGAAACATCACTAAACAGACAAGCACACTTATATATTACTTTGCGGTGTGCCTGTGGAAGAGGTTCCAATGATACTGCCTGTGGGATTATTTTTGGTGCAATATCATTCTGTATGTAGTCAGTCTGTTTCCGGATAACTTCCATTAGTGCAATTGGTGGCTGAGTGAGGAAAGGGCCAACCCATCGCCACTGCTGCTGTGATTGCTTAGGCGATGACAGAGCTGGGGGTAGCAATGGTGCTGTCTCTGTGTACTGTGTGTTGGTGTATACAGCAGTGCGGGCAGGACTGGTGTGATCGGGGATGAGGGCTACCTGTGTGAGCCACCTTTTACAATGCATCATGGGATGTTTGGTTGATGCGCAGAAGAAACAATGACGGCGTGGTGTTTTCTCGTCCTTTGAACGACTCTTCTTCTTGCAGGCCCATGATGCCGAATGTTAACTTTCGTCCGTATCACTGCTGCTGCTGCTGCTCGATGTAGTGGGTGATGCTGTGAGGACATGTGAGATGCAAACCACAAATGGACACCGGATGTTAAGTGCCTTGGCGGTGGGTCGTGGTGCTTGTATAAACGCTGTTTCAGTGGAGGTGCTACAACTTACCACTGCCGTTTTACATGGGAAAGAAGGTTTGTTAGATGCGGAAATTGTGGGGTCATAATTTCCGGCAGGTGGAGATGTCAGTGCCCTGGATGCAGTATGCATCATTGGTACTGACATATAAGAAGCCGGGTGAGTGTGGTACTGACATATAAGACGCTGGGTGAGTGTATGTGCACACTGTCATGTGAGGATGAATTGTTGTGTAGGCCAGCTGAAATTGTTGTCCGGAGGCTGCAGTTGAGCCAGGTTGTGAGAGTGGGCACAGAAGTGACTCTGTAATCAGTGGCCATCCTAATTTAATGGGGTCTCAGGCTGCGGTGTACATTGGTCAGCGGTAGGAGTTGTTGACAGAGGGCGATTGGGGCATCGCTCCCTCCAGTTGTCAGGCTGACCACATCCAAAAAATGTGTTCCGTGGCTATGTAGAAGTCATATTGGTTGCTGGGCATGTTGTCGACTGTGTCGCGACCATCGTGCTGAGTGTGGTGACTAAGTTGGTGAGTGCTGAGATCTGTTTCGTGATCTTTTCTAACCTATCATGCATGTTCTGTCTATTGTTATTGTTGTGCTGGTTCCCGCATCCTGGGGCATTGTTGTGATCTCCGCAATGGGATTGACCATGCAGTATTATCCTCTAGATGTGTGATTTTGGCCAGTGGGTTGATCCGATTGTCTGATGCTTGTGTAGTTGCGGATGTAGTTGTGTTGTCGGTGGTGGTGGCGAGGTTCACATCGTTCACTTAATTTATAGGGTGTAGTTGTTGGTGATTATTTTTCTCCCGCTCCAAGAAATTCTCAAAATGAATCAAGGTTGCTATCAACTGTTGAAGACTACCGTGTTCTATAAGAAACAACTTTTATTTAAGGGTGGGCTCAATGCATCGATGAAGATGTCTAGATGCAAGTGTGTGATGCCATCGTGAATCGTGGTTGGGTAGGCGTAGGTAACTAATCGTCGAATACGACTAGCCAACTCCGGTAGTGTTTCCCCAGCTCATAGACGCAAGTTCTTGAGTTACAGACGACTGGTCTCACTGAGGGCCGTGTCCCCAAACCTCTACGACAACGCGCTCTCCAACTCCGTGTACGTAGGTGTGTAATCTGTGCCCAAATCTGCCAGGACTTTCCTAAACAGCTTTGCAGCCAGATATTCTCCCATTTGATGATCCATCCACCGATTTGTACGACTTATGATTTCGAACTGGACCTTATAATTGGTCGAATCATTCTCCCCACTAAATTCTGGAGGGTGAATGATCCGGCCATATCTATGAGAAGAAGTTATGGGCACGAATCCAGGTGGTGGTGCTGGGGAGACTGATGTAAACGTGGATGCTGGTCTGCGTGTTGATGGTGGTGCTGTTGGTGGTATTTCCTGACGATGTCCCTGATGGTGATGCTGTATCCAAGAGGGCGATTCCCATCAATAGTGATGTGGACGATATGTAGGGTCCACAGCATATTGCCCTGATGCAGGTCCATAGACAGGTGTAGGTCTATAGACTGGTGAAGGTGTACTATGTAGACGATGCGGACATTCTACTGGATGTTGTGATGGGTGTTCCTCGTATGGAGGCAGTGCAGGAGACTGACGGGATGGTGTGTGCTGGTGTATTGTTGGAAGGGAGGTGCCGTATCTCCCAGCTCGTATCGTGGTACCGATGGATAATATGGTGACGATGTATGCACCGGCGGGGATGCAGGATCTGGTACATGAGGTTCCGGCCATTGGTCATCCTGTGATGACATTGGCGAACATAATGGTTGTGAAGGATAGTTATGCCTCCATAGGGGTCTGTGTCGAGGTCAGCCACAATCCGGCATAGATGGTGGGTGCTTATCGCGGATATCTGACATGGTTATATATTGAGTTGCTGCCTGTGAGGCATCACAGAATGTCCCCTCGCTAATCAGCGAAAACTTATGTAAAGACAGCGCTGTTTCTTCCGCACCGGGGAAATTATTAGCATGGTCGGTGAGCACGCATGCAGTTCGTCATTCATATGATGTTACAGGGAGAGCTGACTGTCTGATGAAGGAGACTGAAACTCGCGTGCATTGTGAGTTGGCGTGGGTTCACTTCTCGTTCGAACCCCACATCGGGTGCCACATGTAGCTCGCAGTGGTATGCGCTTATCCATCATGTTGCTCCACTCCATTGCACTGCATGTACAGGATGTGCAGGAGGGCTTGTTAACTACGGTTCTCGGGGTCACGGATCCTGTATCGCAGCTCTCCAGAAAGTACAAAGACTGGCCTCTGGAGCTGATGGAATGATCACTTTCCAATGGGGCCGTGCGTCCATTGCTCCCGAGATTGAACATCATGGTCTCGTTGCAACTGTTCATGTTACCGGTATGTCGGTCCATTAACTAATTAAAAAGTCTGGACATGATGATATAATTAAAAAGTAATAAGAACTATACGAACATTGCTACTCGTCTGATAGTAAATGAGCAAAATAATACAGTACATAGAGCCAGTTGGTGTCCTTTCTACGTGGTCTCGCCGAAGGTACCACACAGATTCGTAAATCCGCAGCGGTATCCCCGCAAGAGAGTATCGCAACGAGGCTATTTAAATAGTTTAATATAAACCAATTATACCCCTAACACACACAAAATAGTATTGTTGCAAGAGGAAAATGCCTCGCACGGGTCTCCATTACAGGAAAATACCTTCAATGCTGAAGCTAAGGAAACGAGCTGGCAAAAAGGGGCACTCATTTGTTCAAACAAAAAGCTACGTGCAAGCCATAATTAATGCGGTGCACACTAGTTTACATCAAGACAGGACGGATGATTTCCGAAGATTTCATAGGTCACCGTCTTATGTAGATCCAAAGATACTGTATTAGCAGTTGCCACTTTATTTATGCGGGCATTCTGCTACATTCTAACCTACCATTTAGTTATTAGATACGTTTCCAAGCTTTGGCCGCAAATGGCAGGGATTCCTACCTATCTTTAGACAAAATAATCTAACTGGGGGGGGGGGGGGGAGGGTGGGGGTGGTGGTGGCTAGCAATAGACGGATATCCATCGCTAGTGATCTTCCAGTGAGGACGTGGTGGCTTATGAAACTTCACCCAGTCACTACAACGAGTTGGATGGAGATCTGCGTGTTGTGGAATTAACATTTCACCTGTCATTAGGGTTATGTTCCAGACTGATACATAATTTGCACAGTTTGTTATAAAGTTTCCATCATGCGACGGTAGTTTGAAAGTTGCCCATTAACATGGAGGGTTATAGTTGCAATTAAATATGCATGTACATTAAACTGGGTACACGGTGTGGGATACATCGCATAGCTCTTGCAACGCACTGAGCAGAGTCCAACCAGACTGTGGTCTAAAAGTTAATTCACACATGCAACATGCTGCGCGGAAGTTTGATACCACTTTTCAGCATGGTCCAGAAGATCCGGTGGGTTATCCACCAAGAATCACCTCAGCTCTACGTCCTGAAAAATTACATCGGGCCCGCAAAGCCCATCCACAGGAACCTCCTCTGTGAAAGTTCCGAAAATGGGAGTTCTTATATTAATTTATTTTGCCCCCCCACAGGATGGCCATCCGGGAGCTTCCAAAATTGCTATCGTGGATGTTCAAGATGTCTCAACGGCACAGGAGATGTTAATTCCGAATGGCACTGCTGTGGTGTAGGTACCACAGTTAGTTAGCAGTTCTCCCACGTTTTGCACTGCGCTGGTCCCACAGTTATGCTGACTGTCGGCTTCCACGCCGAAGTGCTCTCGATTCTCGATTTCTGGCTCCTTTTATACTACTCGTGACGTCAGAGGCAAGACGCTCCAGCCAATCAGAGTGCGAGCAGTAGCCAATCAGCGTGCAGCTAGAAATGGTGACGTGGCGATCACGTGAACAGTGCATTCCCCTTTCATTTAATACATGCATGCGATTACAACGTCACAGCAATATTTTGAAAATAATTTAAGTGAGCCTTTTAACAATAACTCGGCCATTTCTGGTCCGGTAAAATGTTCTGAATTCCCCGTTTCATCCCAGTCCTGATTGGTACCAAGAACGCCGAGAATAGTGTGATTGAATGTACCCATGGTGGTCGTCCCATACCCAGCCTAGCTGGTTCGTACCCATCCGGTCGATCCATGCTACACCGATCAGTAAAAGGACGCCATCTTCTACACCTTCTACCTCATAGCTTTCTACTCGCTCGTGACTAACAGGTGCATTTTTGCTTAATTATTACAAATATTTTTGCGCTGAGTACATGTAGGCGCTTAGGCCAGTCAGACCTTTTTGTCTCAATGTCTTACTGTATAAATTGTACTGTGGCGAGTGCCGTTCTTAACCGTTCTTTTCGTTCTAGTTACATTAAGTTCATAAGAAAAAACTTGCATTCGCTTTTTAATACTACAGCCGTACAATAAGGCATCACACGATTTTCTATACAGCAACACCTTTTAACTAGTACGGTTTCTCGTGCCTGTACTAATAGACATGAGACATGGTGCACCGAGCTTGGACCTAATATAAGCTCAGATATTTAGGAAATATTAGTAGTTAGGGACCACTACTCAAGAAAGTAGACTGTTTATTGTAAAGTCTCTTTCACGGCTTCGCACCAAGATACATAGCGACAGTTTTTCTTCTTAGCCAACAATGTTAATGGCCTACTAACCACTTTCAAGCAGGGGTCTCTTCCTACGCTTCTCCGGCCACCTGACCAATAATTGTCTGGTACCTCCTTGCACCGGCTTGGTTAAAGTGGACCCTTGAAAATGCAGAGGTTTCCTAATGGCTGGAATCGAAACGGTGACATCTCACACACTTCCCCAGTACCTCTTAGGATAAGCTTTTAGTAGTAATGGCCTAACAGTAAACATTTGGACATTTACGTAACCCTAACACAGTTAAACGTTAGCTCCTAAGGACCGAGTCTCATACGACTCGTTCTTGGCATTTTAGATAGTGGCAAAAGATTCATTCATAGACTGAACCTTATGGTGGCTAGAAGGGCCTCCTCCACACCTTCAAGTCTGCTAGCTGCTTTTTCGGCCCTATCGTAAATAGATACGGTGCTTTTTTAACACTTTTGTACGGTCCTGTCTTTGTCTTGTCATATGTGGTTGTGCTGACACATAGTCAAGAGGCTCTCATTGGCTCCATGACTCATCGTCCAGGCAACGCGTATGCACTGCCAGCCCGAGTGGCTGAGCCAGCTACGCAAGAAGACAAACTTGGTTAACATTAAGTAGGAATAGGCCATTGATGGCATAACACCGTTTGTGTTTGGACTTAACACCTAAAGGTTAGTTTAGTTCCTTAAGAAGGCCCACCAAAATACTGCAGCACCGACTAACTCAGCGACAATGTTAGGGAGGTGACTGTGCCGATTTATGTTGAAATCTGTGCACCACCTCGACGTAAACCAGCGTACATCCCAATAAAACCCATATAACACATATATAATTCAGCATCTTTGCATTGTTTCTGAATGGGACAATGGTATTAAACCGACTCTCCTGCTCCACTATGGTGTAACAGGCATTTTCCTGTGATGGAGGCCCGCGTCACTTTCCTCTCGCAAAACCAATTTATTGGCTGACCCACATGAGGCATTAGTTTATATTAAACTAGTTAGGCTGCGCTAGGATTTTATCCATCACTCGGATACCTTCTATATCTGAATTATATATGTGAGTAGTTATGGGTGCGGCTAGTCGCTATTGTTCTTTTCGTTGGAATGTGGTTTTAACCAATCAAAACGCTCCATTTCAGTCGCTATTGTTTGGAGAACAATGACGTCCAGTGGCACACGTTTTCTAGAAAACAATGACGACTATAATGCCACGTTTTCTAGATAACAATGGCGACTATATTCACACGTATTTGAGAATCTGCAACACTCTGGAATGTTCTATTATTTTGAATTAGTTAACCCTTAAAAGTTTAAAAGTTGTGTATTTTATGTTTAAATGTAGTGGCGGCGCTCCCCCCTCCGTGGTTATCTACCGTTGTAAAAATATTAAGAGAGTAATGTAAAAAATAGAGTTTAAGAGGTGGTCTGATTATGGCGGTCGTAGGAGGAGGAGGAGGAGGGAGTATGAGGCTGAGGAGGGGTGAGGAAATACGGACCGATATTGATGTTTGAAAATAATTTGACTATTTCGTCGGTAATGTTATTAGTAAACTATTTTTGTTGTATATTTTGAAAACGTTTTGACTTTTAACCGTCATTACACGCAAATTGTTTTTAAATACTTAATATTGCATTTGCAATAACGTCAGTCGTTTTAGATTTTGGGAATAGTGTCGAAGTGCGCGATATCGGTGTTATTTTGAATTAGTTAACCCTTAAAAGTTTAAAAGTTGTGTATTTTACGTTTAAACATAGTGGCGGTGCGCCCCCCTCCGCGGTTATCTACCGTTGTAAAAATAATAAGAGAGTAATGTAAAATAATAGAGTTTAAGAGGTGGTCCGATAATGGAGGTCGTATGAGGAGGAGGCTGTAAGAGGAATTACGGTATTGATGTTTGAAAATAATTTGACTGTTTCGTCGCTAACGTTATTAGTAAACTGTAGAATATTTAGAGACTGCCCGTATGCTGTTAGTAAGCATCAGCTACCAGACAGATTAGTAACAAAATATTAAAAATAATGTATTAATGGTATGTTCAGTTGGAATGGTAACCAAGACTTGGTGGTGATGGATCGTATCATGGGTTAAAAAAGTTAACCCTTTCACCGATGAATATATATCTCATTTTCATCGATACCATACAGGAAAACTGTTGAATATTTTGAAAATAATTTGACTGCCTGTGTCAGTTGAGGCGGAATGCTATAGTATTCCTCCTCAGTTGATATTGCTGGATGATTATGAGGGCGATGCTAGCATACTTGTTTACAAGGTATGCATGATGTACGAATATTTTGATAATTTGTTGCTGAATATTTTGATAATTTGAGTGGTAGCTGAATATTTTGATAATTGGTTGCTGAATATTATGATAATCAGTTGCTGAATATTTAGATTGGTTGCTGAATAAATTGATTGGTTGCTGAATATTTTGGAAACGATTTGACTGTGTAAATTTTAATTTCTTATTAGGCGATGTAAGGTAAGAGAGTCTTATAACAGAGGTCGAAGGAGGAGGGAGGAATGCTATCTAGGCCAGCAAAATGTGTTCCCCAGTCATTTAATTTTCAAAAATCAGACACGTACACAGGAAGTTTTCCTATGCTATTATATAGATAGTGTTATCTATCGTATTTATGTCTCTAAAATGGCAGTCATTTAATAATTAAATTTTCAAAAATATGGACAAAATGCATTCCTTGTCAATGGCAATGCATTAATCGACCACGAACAATAGCGTACAGATGCCCATTTAGAACAGTAGCATCCATCGACCACTTTTGACGGATCAGAATGTGTGCTTGCGTATGCATGTGTGAAGCGGGTTATTTTATTTTTTGAACAGATAAAGAGTTCTCTTTCGAATGATTTGTGGGCCCTGAAAAGGGCTGTGTTTTGAGATAGGTCTCATTCTTCGCAGATCCGCACAGGCGCGGTTGTCAGTTTGGTAACAAACTGCGACATGTTTGCTTTTTGTATATCAGTCGGAGTATCACCAATTACAGGACACCCATGCGGATACTGTTTGATTGGTAATAGACAATAGCACTCCTTGCAGGTGTACACCATCTCTTTAGGTCTACAGACCCTCTCGTGTTTCGACCATCGGCATATGGTGTCGCGGATGTCGCTGGAACACCAACGACACCGCACATACCCAGTGTCTGATCCGTCAAAGTTTGTACTGCTGGCCATTTTAGCCAAATGTACATTAACATTTACATTTATACCACATCGCTCTACTACAAAAAAAAAATATAAGGAATATCGCGTGAGATGAAATCTGACTGCCTAAGGTTACCTAACTACTCTGCAGTTACACATCCAACCACTTTGCGATGTTTAAACTGGAATGAGAATATGGATTGAATTTGTACCGTTTATAGGAATATATGTACTGCGGCCGCAAATCCGCAAATCCGCAACACGCGACCCACATGCGGCCGCACATGTACGCATGCATTTTTGCGTGTATGCATGTTCAGGCATGTACATACACTTGGTGCCATCTGCAACATGATCCCGTAAATCCGCAACATACGCGCACAAAGCCGCAAAATGCAAATAATTTGACTGAGGTGTTAGCGACAACTTTCTATCAAATCATTTCCATGCTATTTAGTGAATACTTTGAAAATAATTTGACTGTCTGCATCAACTTTTGCTCAAATCGTTTCCATAATATTTTGCTAGGAAGTAGATCCCTGGAATGTCTGAAACACCTCGCCAGTCAGCCAGTTAAAGGTTATAAAACTAGGAAAAATTACCATGTCTGGGTACACACAGTATGAATGCATTATGAGTACCTAGTCAATGAGACCCCGACAACAAAAATAATATAGTTGGCTAACCATTGTCTGAACATTTCGACCACAACCACCTACTACCAATACTGACCATCACCACCATCACCACCATCACCATCACCACCATCACCATCCCTCTATAAACATCAGCACCACCACCCACTAAGCACCAACACCCACCACCAAGCATTAACCCCACCACCATCCACCACAACACCTATTTTCATCATCCGCCAATCCCACCACCGCCACCACCACCAACAGCATCAGCACTCCGATTTGTATATCGAGGGATGTGGGGGACTCGGCTGGGAAGCTACAATCATCAAACACACGCATAAAGAACCAATGTTTTATTTGTATCCATATTTTCACATTGAAGTATATATTACATATGATAAAACGTATAGTTGCAGTAGCATAAACAAATAGTCAATGTTCTGGAGATCCATTTATCGATGACTGATTCCTTATGGATCAGATCTATCACCGACAGAATCATCATCATTATCCTCAGCATCTAGATGGTTCCTTATGTACTTCTTGTTCAGAAACTCTCGTTTTCGAAAAGCTGAGAAGACTGCTTCATCATATGCATACCCCTCATCGATAAAATCTTTAATTTCCTGACGAATTATTTTAATGAGGGTAGAGTTCTGTAATCTTCTCGACTGGAGCATTATGTCTATACACTTTATAACTAAAGCATCAGCATATACGGAAATGGGCACATTGCCTACACCATGCGGGTCTGTGTCCACTTCGCCATCCTCATCTTCTAAACCTGATTGTTCAGCGTCTAAGACCTGCTTAATATTTTGGAATATGGTAAATAGTTCCTCATTGCCTATGTCTTCTTTTTCATCTTCACCTTCATCTTCACTCTCAGTCTCTGCTGAGTCATTACCCGCTTCACTCTCCGACTCCGCTGACGCATCATCTTCACTCTTCATCTCTGTCATTTCTTCATCTTCACTGTCTAGATTTTCGCGATCTTCATCGTTATGGAATCGGATCTTATGCCGCTTCAGGTCATTTGACCTATTAAAAGTTGAACCACATTCAAAACATTTATGTATCGGCATATTGATTATAGGATAAATCTAGCAAGTTACAAGGTTCTTCAAAGAAATCTGACTGCCTTACTACTCTGCAGTTACACGTCCAACCACTTTGTGATGTTTAAACTGGAATGAGAAAAGGGATTGAATTTGCACAATTTATAGGATTATATGTACTGCGGCCGCAAATCCGCAATATGCACCCGCAAATCCGCAATATGCGGCCGCAATCCGCATCATGCGCCCGCAATCCGCAACATACGCCCGCAAAGCCGCAACATGCAGACCGCATGCATCTGCACATGTACGCATACATTTTGGCCGGTATACGTGTTCAAGCATGTACATATACTTGTTGCCATCCGCATCATACGCCCGCAATCCGCAACATACGCCCGCAATTTGCAACATGCGCCCGCAATCCACAACATGCGCCCGCAAATCCGCAAATGCGGCCCGCATGCGGCCGCACATGTATGCATGCATTTTGGCGTGTATGCGTGTTCAGGCATGTACATATAGTTGTTGCCATCCACAACACACACCCGCAAATCCGCATCATGTGCCCGCAAATCTGCCACATACACCTGCAAATCCGCATCATATGCCCGCAATCCGCGACACACACCCGCAATCCGCAACATGCACCCGCAATCCGCAACATACGCCCGCAAATCCGCAACACATGCCCACATGCTGCCGCACATGTATGCAAGCATTTTGGCGTGTATGCGTGTTCAGGCATGTACTTCCACTTGGTGCCATCCGCAACACGCGCCCGCAAATCCGCAACACATTTTAGCCAAATGTACATTAACATTTACATTTATACTACATCGCTCTACTACAAAAGATATATAAGGAATATCGCGTGAGATGACTAGCGTCCTATCAAAAACTGTCGCGTACTGGCCTCCATATAATGACACATACATGCAGGCGAAAATCTTGGATACGTTCACGGGATAGATGCGATGGATCAGTTTGTTAAATGGTTTATGCAAATAAAAATCTGTGCGCATTAAAAAGTATCCAGGGAAATATGTTTTCTCTGACCACCTCGTTATTGTGCATAAAGCATCTATGATTCGCTTTTAATCCTTCAATTTGTATGCAAACGCGTTAACTTTCATCTAAAACCCTCAAAACTAAGCGGCTTCCTACCAGTCAATAAATTTTTTTAAAAGAGAGCAAAGTACATCTCTATGCGGGTAATATATAGCTAAACCAAGCGATGTTGTATACATAATATTATATAGATAATAATCATGCATCTCGTATTTAAGGAGTGCTCTTTAAAGCGACAGTCATTTAATTATTAAATTTTAAAAATTGATATAAAAATGGTGGGAACAATGTCCAACGTCGTCATCGTTGACGAATAATGACGAGCACCCTTGTATCGTTTAACGTATTAGGTGGTCGATGCAGTCCCTCGTGGTTGTAGTAAAAAAGTATTTTGAAACTAAGCGGAATTGTGGCTTCCTATGCCAAATTGTCGCATTGAACAGCACTTTTTAAAGAGTTTGTGCGCACGAAGGCGCCAGTGCGAATTGTAGCTTCCTATGTCAAATTAGTATCAAAACTATTCGCTTAAGCTACCAATGCGCCATGATATAGGTTTGAAGAATCAGAAAATAACATCCCTGGAATGAGTGTAGAGGTGGTCGCATAATTGAGGTCAAACGAGTTAGGAGGAGGAGGGATGATGTATGCTAGTGCGGTGCTGCCTGGCACAAGGGATGAGGTATACTAGCATACTTGTTTACAAGGCCGACAATGCGCGTTGTACGAATATTTTGAAAATAATTTGACTGAGGTGTTAGCGACAACTTTCTATCAAATCATTTCCATGCTATTTAGTGAATACTGTAGTAACTTAGCTATGTATAAAAGGTTACTCACCCAACAGAGGTCTTGAATCGGCCAGTGGAACCAGCGGCAGATGTGCACGGTTCAGGTTCCAAGGTACGACTGCCGGGCGTCCGTAGAAACGGCGGGAATCAGCTAGCCCGGCAGCCGCGAAACCCGAACTGCGGAATCGCGGGATACCGCCAGCACCACACTCTCCCCCGTTTATAAAAACATGCTTGTTTAATTAAAAATCTTATCTTTTAATTAAAAATTAAAAATCTTATCTAAAAATCTACTCTTTTAAAAATCTGCACACCATAAAAACACACAGGCATTGACGTGCAACTGCTAAAGGTAGCAAAAGAAATTGCCAATTAAAAAAAATATAGGTGTCGATCCATCTAGAAGGAAGGAGCGGTTAATAATAAAACAGATGGATCGATCAACAGCTGCCGGACGAGGGCCAGCGTCACAGATTTAAAAATAGCATAGCATCCTAACTAAAATTAAGGACAGTGGTTTTCGAATTGATAAAGAAGTAATAAAAATAATCTCACATGAATTTAGTTGGAGTGTTATCTGAAATTAACGTATGTGAGATTCGAGGAAACTTATGAATATTGCAAATTTTTTAATTTAGTGAATATTTTTAACCTTAACATTTATGACATTCCTCTTATATAATTGAAACTGATCTGAATCCACAAATTTAGGAAATCCGGAAAACCACTATCCCTATCACAATAAAGATATCTGAATGAAGCTAAGCGGAACGGATAATACAGCAGAAGAAAGAAACATATGAATTTGCGCTATGACTAACGCGCCAATTACTTCGCGCATTATGGAATGGTAAGCGCAAGAAATGCATCTGTACGATTTATGCAGTCTTTGCTAATTGCATATTATAAATATGCTGTCATATGCAAGACTTCTGCATTATAGAGTAAGGCACATTATAAATATGCCTGAGTTATGCATTATAGAGTAATAATGCATCATTGCATCATTTTAACATGTAATTGCTACACGTTTAATAAATGAAATACTTAGGTATGGCAATATATAATATGTTGGCCTAATATAAAATATCTGAACTGACCTATGTAGAATTAATATACCTGGGCTATCCTATAAAATATCTGTTCGGACCTAATAAAACTACATATAATATATTTGAGCTACCCTATAAAATATCTGAGCTGACAAATGTAGAACTGGCATTAAATAGCTAACCTATACAGGATTTCACTATACATAAATGAGTTTGCATCATAACATATGATGCATATACTAATAAAAGCGTGTACATGGATTTAATCCATATACACATAACAGAGAGCATTATTATGACCACACGTCATGACGGACAATAATTGCAGTTAACAATACAATGCGTATGATTAATGTGTAACAATTTACACATCATTTGACAACACATATTTGTAATGTGTAATCAAGAAATGCGTAAATATAACCACGCATTACTACGCGCAATTATTCACGCGTCATTTGCAAAAACGCGTAATTATAATAACGCGTTCTGTGAGTCATACAGCGATGGAACCCTGTTGGGTTTTTTTGGGTATCTCACGGAGTATTATTGCTGGAAAAAGCCACTATGTGCTTATGTGTCCAACTAATTTAGTGTCCCAAAACTTACAAAAAATAGAACATCACGATTTTGCTGTTGCTGAACTAAAGCTAAGATGGAAACGGAACATAAGCCAATGATTATAAATGTTTTCCGGACAAGTTGAATGTCTTCAGTGTCATGCAGCATATTAAAATTTGAAGTCATAATTTCATATCATCTGGATTACAGTAATTCTTTTAATGTTGAATTACTGTTACCATTGTACATTATCACATTACTATTGTAGTACTGTACTACGACCGAAAAGCTAACTGCAGTCCGCAACAATACCATGACCATATGAATCCGGAATAAGACGAAACCAGAGGAACGTTTATTCAGGTGGACAAGTAGGGTCCATGAAGACTTATATAGTCTAATTCACGAATGCTTAAAGATCATTCTAATACATTTCATAATCTAGGAACCTGTTAGGAAGACGGCACTGCCTTCCTGTTCGACTCTGAATGGTGTGAGTTTGGAGTTGGTCATCTCTAGGAGATGTGTGATGTATTTCCCCTCGGACCTGACACCTCATGCGCCTAGGGGAAAAAGTGTGATGCAGTTCCCCTCGGACCTGACACCTCATGCGCCTAGGGGAAGTGTGATGCGTTTCTCCTCGGACCTGACACCTCATGCGCCTAGGAGAGTGATGCTGTGTTTGTGGGACGGGTAAAACAGAGTCGATATCCAGGTCATCTGTCAAAACAGCATCTAGATCATTATGCAGAATTGATGAGGATGGATCAATACCATATGGAATGGTTTCATCCGAATCCTCTTCAAAAATGGAAGCACGGTTATCATCAGATAACCTAAGGCCATTATCGGGGGATAATAAGTCATCATCATCGCCATGATCTTCAGAGCTTATAGCACGTCTCATTCGCAATATCCAGAGAGGTAAATCACGATCTCTGCACAGCTTTAATCTATCATGGTGAACAACTAGTTCCCGGCGTTGGTTTTTGATACCAAACAGTGCTTCTGACAACTTTTTATAAATAATAAATGGACCAGTCCAAGGAGGTTGTAGTTTACTGGACTGACCTATTTTAGTTGCAGAATTAGCAAGATAAACTACATCACCAACATGATAGGCATGCTCATGCAAACGTAGATCATACTCTTTTTTCTGGCGCTTCTGAGCCATTTTAAGGTTATCCCGTGCTATCTCATGAGTTTCATGCAACGTTTGCTGTAACTGTTGGACGAAGTCACTGGCATCTGAAGGGGCATTCTCTGTAGTTGCAGACACCGGGCATTTGCACATTATGTCAATAGGCTGTAGTACTTCTCGACCAAGCATCATCATGTTGGGAGTATACCCCGTCTGTCGGCTTACAGTAGATCGTATAGCTCCTGCGATGAAAGGAATACACTTGTCCCAATCTTTCTGTCTGTCATGCTCTTGCAGGTAACACCGTATACACTGCAAGACAGTACGGTTTATACGTTCAATCTGTCCATTCGAACATGGTCTATAAGCTGTGGTGCGTGTTTTTGAAATCTCCAGTAGATGGCACAGTTCCTTAAATAGGTTGCTCTCAAAGTTACGACCCTGGTCGGTGTGTAAGAAATATGAACAGCCAAATGTGGTGACAAAACGCTCCACATACGTTTTGGCTACCAGTTCTGCCCCTTGTTCAGGGAGCGCATAGCACTCAACCCATTTAGTGAACTGATCTATGATCATCAACACGTATTTCTATTTCCCAGTGTAGATGTGATAAAGGGGCCCAAAATGTCCATATGTACCCGTTCCAAGGGAAACCCAGCATGGAACTCGCCCAGAGCAGCTCTAGGTCGGATGGAAGCTTTTTTGCTACAGCTACAAATCCGACAGGATTTCACATACGCCACCACATCACGAGAGTATCCGTGCCAGATATACTTAGCCTTCACTCTCTCTAATGTCTTCTGCTCACCCATGTGACTGGCAAGCTTGGAATCATGACAATTTTCCAAAACCAGCTTCTGGAGAGACTTTGGGACTACCAGCAGATTCCGTGTGGTATTTGCTTCTACCCAGAGATAGTGCAAAATGCTATCGACAAAAATCAATTGATCACAACGAGCCCACCAAAACTTGACAGCTGGACTAGCTAAATATAGCTCCACGTCAGAAGGTGTGTGTGACTGCTCAATCCATGATACAACTGTCTTCAGATCAGGATCCTCCAACTGACGCTCCCTTAGATTTTCCGAAGAGAATGCATCTAACCAGTTTGACCTTCCGATAACCTGGTATGTTTGGGGGACACCATTCAGCAGTCCATCTGGATCGTCGCTGTCTGTGTCGCTGTCTGATAGGTCATTATTACTCAGTTGAAGGGCCCTTATGGTTTGAAAAGCCAAAGGAATTACATCATCAACATCTTGTTCAAATTGAGACCATTGCTGCTGAAGCTTGGTACAATATTTGCACCCACCACATGGTAACGAACTAAGAGACTGGCCAGCTTTATAACAGTGGCAAGGTGAAAAATCACTTGGAACTCGTGATAGACCATCAGCATTAGAGTGCTGTTTACCGGGCCTGTACTGCATCGTCATATTATATTGGGACAGTTCTTCTAGCCATCTAGCTAGTTGTCCTTCGATGTGCTTGAAACTGAGCAGCCACGTGAGACTGTGATGGTCAGTCCGCACAATAAATGACCGTCCTAGCAAGTACATACGGTACTGCCTAGTAAATGCTACCACGGCCAGCAACTCTTTGCATGTAACACAATATTTACGCTGAGCCGGTGTCAACGTTCGGCTCGCAAAACCAATAAGCACCCCTGAAAGGTAGCCGGGCTGTTGCACGTACCAAATGGCATCCGGACAAATTCAAAAAGCCCATATCTTGTGATAAATGCGAGCTTGTGGCGGTCCTCTGGGTCAACCTCGACCTGCCAATACCCAGCTGCCATATCAAGTGTGCTGATGAACTTAGCACCACCAAGTGCATCCAGACATGTCTCAATGTTTGGTAGGGGGTAAAGGTCTTTGCGAGTTATACTGTTCAGAGCTCGAAAATCGACGCAGTACCTTACGGTACCGTCTTTCTTCCGAACTAATACCGGGGCTGACGACCACTCAGATTTTGACGGAACTATGATACCTTTCTCTAACATTTCCGCAAGGTGTTTCTCTTCCTCATTCTCAAAACCAAGAGGAGTTCGTCTAAGTTTAGAACGAACAGGTTGTGCCTTACCTGTGTCAACCTTACGTCTTATCCCCTTGAACAAACCCAAATCAAGATCATCTTTTGCAAATGCATCCTGATACTCGATTAACATGGATTCAACTTGCGAAGACTGCGTCTCCAATAAACCCGATGTCGACCTCACATACAGCTCCTGTAAGAACACAGGGAGGTCCACCTCAGTGGCTGTAGAAGTCTGTAAACCGTCCTGGTTTATGGGATTACCAGCAAGTTGAAATTCTGTTCTAGGGTCTAAAACCTCCTCAATTTCTGTGACAATACCAAGGTTGTGGTCTTGTTCCAGAGTAATATATTGGGCCGACAGGTTCCTTAACAAAATAGGAATCTGCGAATCTTTGGCAGTGGCCACTGTATGAGGTGTTACCAGACCCTCCAGTTTAGATGAGGGCTGGAGCACAACATCATTCTGTACCTCCCGATCCAGAACACCTGTGGTCTTCACGGCCTCAAAAGGACCCACGACCACTTTCTGCTTCAATGTTACCCGAGCTACTTGGGCTTCCTTCCCATGAGCTCTCAACATTGAGGCTTGAATCGGTTCTCCATTAATTGTCAGACACAGTCTAGTCAGATCAATGGTGGCCTTGTGTGCCTTCAAGAAATCCAGGCCTAATATAATCGGATCATTAATATTGGCAAGAAGTACTGGCCAGTTGAACATCATAGAGCCTAATGCAATTGTGACTGGCTCAACACTTTCCGCAGGGATAACATTGTCTCTACCTGCACCTTTCAATGCAATAGACTCCAACCTCTTTAAAGGGTAAGGTAATTTATTTGCAAAGAAATTGCCAATTACTGTCACTTGTGCCGCAGTGTCCACCACTGCATCAACGGAAACACCATTTACTTTAATGGGAATGACTAGTGTCATAGGGTCACGATTAAACTCATACATGCGAACATCATATGATCGCACAGGCGAAGATCTCGGTGAAGCAGAAGGTGATGGCGACCGTGTACGCTTCGGCTCTGGACACTCACGGGAAAAATGCCCCTCTAAATTGCAATTAAAGCACTTTCCCGATCTGAGAGGAGGAGAAGGGGAACGCGATGGAACGACCTTCCCTCTTGGAGGAGACCGACCTCGACCGAATTGACCAGATATAAGATTCAAAATCTTAGCCACATCTACCTTCATATCCGCCATATCCTTCCTAAGTCCTTCGACATCTTTCTCCAATTTATCTATCCTGCTTGGAGCCGTTATGCCTCTCAACTGCTCAGGATTATCTGCCTCCAACAACCCAGAAGCATCGTCCGGAAAACGGACCTTTCGAACCTCAGGTTTTCTGGAACCCATGATCAATCTTTGATTATGGATAGCTGCATTGACCATTTGTACAGCCTCCTCCAGGGTGCTCGGATCTTTATCCATAGCTATCAGAGCGGCTCGTTTATGCTCAACACCCCGTAGGAAGGCATCGATGGCAATAGTCTCGCCCAAACTCTCTGAGGCATCAGGGTAACCATCAAAAGTGAGCTCCTGAATGATGTCTGCAAATTCTTCTAAAGAGTTACCCTCTTGTCGAATATCTTGCATCTTTTTTCTGATGATGTGGGGCAGATCTTTCTTCCCGAATCTCAACTTTAATTTCTCACATAAACTAAAGTAATCATTCTGGACCTGCCCAGAACAGATGCAGTAAAACTTTAAGGCCTTGTCCCTTAAAGCTGAGATGAGCATGTTTAATTTATACATATCAGACCAACGGTACCTTGAAGCAGTATGCTCAAACTGTATGAAAAATGGTTTCCACTCAAATTTTCCATCAAAAGTTGACATTTTAGGTGGAGGAGGACCATCAGAGTAGCTTCTACGACCGGGGGATGACATTCTAGAGTCATTGTACGAAGAGCCATCCCAGTAATCTCTACGAACTGGTGATGACGTCCTAGTGTCATGGTGAGAAACTGATCGCGACTCCCTCTTAGGTTCTCTAGGGGTATATACCCCCCTAGGAGCCAGGTTATCAACTAGGGTATGCTCACCCCTTTGTTGACTAGTTGAGTTAAGGAGTGCCTTGTATTTGATACCTTGAGCTAACAGTTCCATGTTCAGTCTAGCTACCGTCTCTTCCAGGGATTCTTCCCTTGGGTGTGAGTCGACCCCACCAACAGCGCCTTCATCATTGATGTCGAATACAACTTCCCCAGCATGGAGCAATCGTGCAAGGATTGTAGCTGTGGCAGGCAGATCAGGATCTGCCTTAATGTCGGCCAGGGATATGAAACCTCCTCTGGACTCACGAAAATTTACTATGCCAGCAGCTCGAACTTTACCAATATTATGGAGTGCACCAAGTTCCTCCACGGTTGCAGTGTTAATACACAAAGGTTTCGTCATTATGGGTCACTGGTTGTTTTATACCAAGGAAGCGAAATTAATATCCGCTAAAAAAGTAATATCACCTACTGAAATGAGTCGTAAGCGTATGCTTACTGAAATATATAAATCACTGAGTAGTGATGGTGGTGCAACTCCGGAGAACGTCTAAATGAATCTTCCGAAGCCAAACCAAATTCAGTAACGTACCTGCATGCAAACCATCCTTCAGAAACTCGAAAGTATAATGATAACGGACGCGTTTACGTGCGCTAGATTTTTTACGGAGTATTAACTCTACACTGCACTTGATGGTGTGTACACCAATATCTGCATTAATTTTCTCAATTCTATCATTGAGAAGAGAGAGTTGGTCATGCAGTTGCAGCTCTTGGTCTTTGAAGGAACAGGGATTCAAATGGTGAAGTTGCTCATTATACAGGACCAGAGAATACGCCGGGATATCAATAAATTTCACCGTTTGGCCGTAATGCCTTACTATGTCTATCGCACGTTGATAGTGTTGGCAAATGCGGTCTACCGCGAGTTCATCATCGGCTGTCCTTAAATAGACAAAACCGTCGCCTCGTTTCTCGGTAAGGTCGCACGTTCCGGCCCAGATATAGAAAACGATCCGGTGAGATTTCTGAACGGCGCTGGCTATTCTCGACTGCAGAATATTGACCAAGTCTTGTGTAGTACCACCGCTTTTACACCAATACTCAACAAACCCAGTTTGATCAGCTCTTTTCAAAATGAAACCTTTACTTGTACCCAACAAAATCGCTTTGTGGGTAAAGGACTGATCCAACGAAAACTGGGTGCGAGCCAAAAACTCCTCAGATTTAACTTGAAAAGGAGGCATAAGCTGAGTATTGTTTCAACGGAGTAACTAGCAATGTGATTATGAACTTTTTGAATTAATAATAACAAGAAAAAACCCCAAAACAAATAGTGTTCAGCGTAATTAGTAAACCTAATATTACAATTGAAACATATTTGTTAATTAGAAGGGAGATTACCCTCTAATGTTCAAAAAGTTAATAATAATGATAATAATAACAACAAAAGTGATTTATATCACTTCTTTATTTCAAATAATTCTGAAATAAACAAAGAAATTGAACTGTAATTAACATATAAAGGAATATCGAAAAACCGACGGTTAAATTACAGCTCAGAATCGCGTACATATGACACTGAAGACAACTAACAATAACAATCCAGAAACTATAGGGTTGTCATTCCACGGAATCCTGACATAGATGATAGGAACTAAGCACGAAAATATACCTCAATTCATTACAGTTCAAATAAATAACATTGAATCTTGAATTTATGACGTATATGACGTATGTATGTAAGGTATATTAATCTATATACCCGACATTTGCATGCTATATTATAAATAAATAATATATATTTAACTATAACTCACCTATTCATCTGTGATTGTTAAATCCTACAAAAATAACTATCAAATAATCAAAATGGCGGCCAGAGTCTGCAAAATTGACGTTCGGGCAGGACTAGAGTAGTCTTTATATTTCCGAGAATTCTATCTTTTTTTTTTACAGCAAAATCGTGAGTAGAATTTAGAAAAAACTAATAACAATTTTTAATTTAGGGCCCAAAGTACTCCTGACACCATTTGTAGTAACTTAGCTACGTATAAAAGGTTACTCACCCAACAGAGGTCTTGAATCGGCCAGTGGAACCAGCGGCAGATGTGCACGGTTCAGGTTCCAAGGTACGACTGCCGGGCGTCCGTAGAAACGGCGGGAATCAGCTAGCCTGGCAGCCGCGAAACCCGAACTGCGGAATCCCGCCAGCACCACAATACTTTGAAAATAATTTGACTGTCTGCATCAACTTTTGCTCAAATCGTTTCCATAATATTTTGCTAGGAAGTAGATCCCTGGAATGTCTGAAACACCTCGCCAGTCAGCCAGTTAAAGGTAATAAAACTAGGAAAAATTACCATGTCTGGGTACACACAGTATGAATGCATTATGAGTACCTTGTCAATGAGACCCCGACAACAAAAATAATATAGTTGGCTAACCATTGTCTGAACATTTCGACCGCAACCACCTACTACCAATACTGACCATCACCACCATCACCACCATCACCATCACCACCATCACCATCCCTCTATAAACATCAGCACCACCACCCACTAAGCACCAACACCCACCACCAAGCATTAACTCCACCACCATCCACCACAACACCTATTTTCATCATCCGCCAACCCCACCACCGCCACCACCACCAACAGCATCAGCACTCCGATTTGTATAACGAGGGATGTGGGGGACCCGGCTGGGAAGCTACAATCATCAAACACACGCATAAAGAACCAATGTTTTATTTGTATCCATATTTTCACATTGAAGTAAATATTACATATGATAAAACGTATAGTTGCAGTAGCATAAACAAATAGTCAATGTTCTGGAGATCCATTTATCGATGACTGATTCCTTATGGATCAGATCTATCACCGACAGAATCATCATCATTATCCTCAGCATCTAGATGGTTCCTTATGTACTTCTTGTTCAGAAACTCTCGTTTTCGAAAAGCTGAGAAGACTGCTTCATCATATGCATACCCCTCGTCGATAAAATCTTTAATTTCCTGACGAATTATTTTAATGAGGGTAGAGTTCTGTAATCTTCTCGACTGGAGCATTATGTCTATACACTTTGTAACTAAAGCATCAGCATATACGGAAATAGGCACATTGCCTACACCATGCGGGTCTGTGTCCACTTCGCCATCCTCATCTTCTAAACCTGATTGTTCAGCGTCTAAGACCTGCTTAATATTTGGAATATGGTAAATAGTTCCTCATTGCCTATGTCTTCTTTTTCATCTTCACCTTCATCTTCACTCTCAGTCTCCGCTGAGTCATTACCCGCTTCACTCTCCGACTCCGCTGACGCATCATCTTCACTCTTCATCTCTGTCATTTCTTCATCTTCACTGTCTAGATTTTCGCTATCTTCATCATTATGGAATCGGATCTTATGCCGCTTCAGGTCATTTGACCTATTAAAAGTTGAACCACATTCAAAACATTTATGTATCGGCATATTGATTATAGGATAAATCTAGCAAGTTACAAGGTTCTTCAAAGAAATCTGACTGCCTTACTACTCTGCAGTTACACGTCCAACCACTTTGTGATGTTTAAACTGGAATGAGAAAAGGGATTGAATTTGCACAATTTATAGGATTATATGTACTGCGGCCGCAAATCCGCAATATGCGCCCGCAAATCCGCAATATGCGGCCGCAATCCGCATCATGCACCTGCAATCTGCAACATATGTCCGCAAATCCTCAAATGTGGCCCGCATGTGGCCGCACATGTATGCATGCATTTTGGCATGTATGTATGTTCAGGCATGTACATACACTTGGTGCCATCTGCAACACACACCCGCAAATCCGCATCATGCGCCCGCAAATCCGCATCATACGCCCGCAATCCACAACATATGCCGCAATCCGCATCATGCTCCTGTAATCCACAACATACGCCCGCAAATCCGCAAATGCTGCCCGCATGCGGCCGCACATGTATGCATGCATTTTGGCGTGTATGCGTGTTCAGGCATGTACATACACTTGGTACCATCCGCAACACGCACCCGCAAATCCGCATCATGCGCCCGCAAATCCGCAACATACGCTCGCAAATTCACAACATGCGGACCGCATGCATTCGCACATGTACGTATACATTTTAGCCAGCAAAGCCAGTCATTCCGATGATAAATTTTCAAAAAGTCTTCTGGCGCACGCATGCGCACAAGGGCGCACATCGCGGCATGCACGCACGCACAAGGGTACAATGTATAACTAGCAGTATCGCGTATTAGTACGTGTTCATGCGAGCGTGACCTATATTAAACCCTCATGACATACCCTCTCCAACCTACATAGCATTTTTCAGACACTGCACTCTCACACATTATGACCACAATGTCTAGACAAATGGATAGCTGTCAAAGTCAGTCATTCCGATGATAAATTTTCAAAGATAGTCTTCTCTAGGGCTGCAAGTATGAATATTAAGAAATTCGATATGAGTTGTCGGGTGGGTGGGTGTTGGTGGTGGGGTTAATGCCTGATGTTGGGTGTAGGTCGTAGTGTTACATGCACGCACCTACGCACAACGTATAACTAGCAGTATCGTGTATTAGCACATGTGCATACGAGCGAGACGTTTATTAAATCCTCATGACCCCGTTATTATCGATTTTTACAAACTCTCGGCGAGGACATTGTGATATCCCGTGTTTAGAACGAGACGGGTGGTATATTCTTATAGTATTCCTTAACACATGACATGTTTGTATCTCGATTCAAGATTGATCCTTGGGGCTTTAACATTCTTTCGTTATTAACACGTGCCGTGTTTGTATCTCGATTCAAGCTTGATCTCACGGCTATTCGAACCGTATGGTTAAATCATATGCAACAAATAATCTTTTTAGCATAAGTACGCTCTACATACAATTCTATAAACGGAACCCTCAGAGATATAATGACCACATTTTAACCATCGTATCTAAAACGATTGACGTTATTGCAAGTATTTAAAAAACAATTTGCATGTAATGACGGTTAAAAGTCAATCAAAATATTCAACACAAAACAGTTTTATTAATAACGTTAGCGTCATCAAATTATTTTCAAAATATTCAACAGTTTTCCTGTATGTTATCGATGAAAATGAGATATATATTCATCGGTGAAACGGTTAACTTTTTTAACCCATGATACGATCCATCACCACCAAGTCTTGGTTACCATTCCAACTGAACATACCATTAATACATTATTTTTAATATTTTGTTACTAATCTGTCTGGTAGCTGATGCTTACTAACAGCTTACGGACAGTCACTAAATATTCTACAGTTTACTAATAACGTTAGCGACGAAACAGTCAAATTATTTTCAAACATCAATACCGTAATTCCTCTTACAGCCTCCTCCTCATACGACCTCCATTATCGGACCACCTCTTAAACTCTATTATTTTACATTACTCTCTTATTATTTTTACAACGGTAGATAACCGCGGAGGGGGGCGCACCGCCACTACGTTTAAGCGTAAAATACACAACCTTTAAACTTTTAAGAGTTAACTAATTCACAATAACACCAATATCGCGCACTTCGACACTGTTCCCAAAATCTAAAACGACTGACGTTATTGCAAATGCAATATTAAGTATTTAAAAACAATTTGCGCGTAATGACGGTTAAAAGTCAAAACGTTTTCAAAATATACAACAAAAATAGTTTACTAATAACGTTACCGACGAAACAGTCAAATTATTTTCAAACATCAATATCGGTCCGTATTTCCTCACCCCTCCTCAACCTCATACTCCCTCCTCCTCCTCCTCCTACGACCTCCATAATCAGACCACCTCTTAAACTCTATTTTTTTACATTACTCTCTTAATATTTTTACAACGGTAGATAACCACGGAGGGGGGAGCGCCGCCACTACATTTAAACGTAAAATACACAACTTTTAAACTTTTAAGGGTTAACTAATTCAAAATAATAGAACATTCCAGAGTGTTGCAGATTCTCAAATACGTGTGAATATAGTCGCCATTGTTATCTAGAAAACGTGGCATTATAGTCGTCATTGTTCTCTAGAAAACATGTGCCCCTGAGCGCCATTGTTCTCCAAACGCTAGAAAATGAAATGGAGCGTTTTGATTGGTTAAAACCACATTCCAACGAAAAGAACAATAGCGACCAGCCGCACCCATAACTAGTTATGTGTTATATGGGCTTTATTGGGATGTACGCTGGTTTACGTCGAGGTGGTGCACAGATTTCAAAAGAAATTGGCACAGTCACCTCCCTAACTTTGTCGCTGAGTTAGTCGGTGCTGCAGTATATATACAGATAGGTTAGGTACCTCTAGCGAGATACTGAATAGACGATTCACACACGTCACACACCATTAAAAATGGTACGCCGTAAAATAGCAGCGGCTAGTCCCCAAAATATTAATCTTTCCAAGAAACCATTTCGACTCGCTGCGCCATCACTGTTAACCAGGGGTACATTTATATAACTACTAATAGATAACTAAGCAAGACCAATAAAGATGCAATGCCACACCGGTCATTCGAATAGTTAGGACGAAACGGTGGTGTTTGGCATTGGCGGGGATGCTCGCCCAGCCCACTCGAACGTAATCGTTCCACCGGCCATAGAGGTCGGTCTTTGTACACCTCGGTCGCCCGAAGTCTCCCTCCGCATTTCCCGAGCCTAGCTAACAAAGAGGATGTAGAAACGGGACAACAAGACGCCGGAGCTATACTAAGATCATCTGAGGGGACGGTTTCTCGCAAAAGAAGTGGCATGCGTGTTCGATATTTCTATACTGACTTTTGCATTTTTCATATTTCAAAGCTAAATCAGTTTCCTATTTACACGTAAACATTTTCTAAACTTACCACTTAACACGTGCAAAAAATCTCTGGAATATTTATGTCACTGACCAAATTTCCCAATCAGATTTTATTCTAAAACAACCAACGACTATCACATGTTTCATTCTGGCCAGGTTTGATTCGAATTGGACTCGCAGTTCAGGATGTCTAGTTGTTTAAAGGAAACGTTGACAGTTGACGACTAAAGTAAAAGTTGATGGACAAATGGGCCCACGGCCTAAACAAGAAACTGAAACAGTGCATGAAACGTTTTTCGTTGATCTATATCTAAAATAGCAATGGTGATAATACGATGTAATATTCTCGGAAAATATGTGTTTATCATGCGAAATCATGGGAGAGATACTGATTTTTAAATCTGTCCATGATACATTGTACGCAAAGTTATGCAAATTGTCTCAGAATTGATCCAATATGAAACGTGAACAACAAGAAAAGTTTTTATTTCATATAATATTCCATAAGCTGAAAAATCGAGCAAAAATGTGTTAATTATAGACATTTGACCTCTATGTCATCTTAATGACCTCAAAATGGCATTCATGTTCAAATATGTGAATGACATCCGGCCACAGCCTAACCCTCCCCACCCCATGTAGGATAGACTCAGCACTACAGCCAACTAGTAACACTGGAGTCACAATGCCGTCTTCGCATTGTCTAGGTTTCTACACGTTGGATGGTCTACTAATACAGTGGACACTGGTACTAGATATCAGATAATCAAATTCTCCACAGGCGAAAATCAGATACAATGTAGGTGATGCTATTAATACCAGAACACAATGCCCTATGGAACAATGGAACATTGTCTTCTACACACATTTCTTTATTCTCCAAGAACCGACATTAATTGGTGTCGATAGAATGCTGGGCGCATTCTCAATACGTCGGCGGTTTCTGTCAGGTAACCCGTTGTATGGCATTCTTTCCTATAGAAGCGTAAATTATTAACCCATACATAACTGACATTTTAGATTCGTGATTTCACTCCATTTATCATTTTATAAAATAAGTTTTTATCATTTTGGACGCAAATTTATAGCAAGCTGTTGCTGCTAATGACCACAACAGCTTTCAGCAACATTGCATTCAAATTTTACACGCACTTTCTCATACTGGCTGTAGAGCAATCGGCAGTTTGAAACGGTATGATAAGGGTTAATCACTATGGCTATACATGTGGTTAACAGATACGGACGCTGCTATGCTATCTATTTAATCAATTTCACTGCGGGTGCAAATCACACACAATGGATTATTGAAAATCATCCTGTCTAACTGTCCAACCAACTTTTTATCTACCAACACCGGTAACTAATTAGCAATCTTATCACAATGATAGCCCCCATCTTGAATACAGCGGTAGTTTCTTTCAAGTATCCGATCATCTTACTGTTTTTTCTTCTAGAACTGTTAATCATTAACCCATACACAACAGTTATTTCACATTTCAGGTTTTATTCCATTTTATTATTTTATAAGAGATTTTGCTAAGTTCGGACCCAATGTAGCCCCAGGCTGTTGCTGTCAATGACCGCAACCGCTTTCAGCTGCATTGCATAAAAATCTAATGCCCGCTTTTAATCTGTCTGTAAAAGCGTCGAGAGTTTAGCATCGGTGTGATAAGGGTTAATCATTATTCATTCTCTGTTTATAAATGTCTATAAATGCAGTTGATAGATCGTTGCACTATTATAGTTCTTGATTATAGTTTAGGAAGTAGATACTGCGTAGTTTTGTGTTGGCCATTCACCCTGCTGGACGGACAACCGATACTCAGTGGCCATGGTGGACATTGAAATGCTTAACTCGGTGGTGGTCAGACGGCTACCTGAAGTATGGTCACATGACGAATATGGAAACTGGACCAAAAGCATTAATTGGAACGAAACATTTTTTCGTGATAATGTCGTTTTAGGCTACGTGTATCTGACGTTGAATAGCATTCTGACCACTATTGGCTGCATTGGGAATGTCTTAGTAAGTACCTACAACCACATGATAAGTATACAGTAATAAGGAATCTATGTGATGTAGTCGTTACCAAAACAAAAAACATAAACATGTTAGTTAATACCACCTGGATCATAAGGTAAGAAATGTTAGGTGGACTATTTTGAAGATAATTTGATTGGAAACCATTTCTGCCTTAGGAAACAATGTATTCCAATCCAATTACGTTGGAAATATTCAACAGTACGGTCTAATTTGTTTTGGAAACATGTTAAGTTATTTTTAGCTGTTTACATCTGTGTGTTAGCTCTACCTCTTTAAATTTCAGCATCTCAGTTCCAAGACACTTATACAGGAAACATGCTGAAAATATTGAAACTGATTTCTCTTTAAGTATTCAATAGACGATTACTTACCTGATAAAGAATATGATATTGTTAACTTATGCGATTGTTAAATACACATACAATGGACCTTTCCAGTTTTAGCTATGCTTCGCCCATCCCTAGCTAAGCTCCATCCGCGCTTCGCCCGTGTTGAGATCGATCGATCGATTCCTGAACTCCCTGCGTAACAATTTCCATAAAACTCTACAGGTAGGCTATTGAATATTTTGAAACTAATTTAACTGGCTGATGTTGCAGCAACAGCGCCCACTCAAATTAGTTTCAAAATATTCAACATATTGTTTAATTAATAGTAAGAGATACAATTCGTACACCAACGCTTAGTCCGTCATCAAGTAAGCGGTCGTGACGAACCTATCTTCGTCATTCAAGACGTAATTGATTATGGCGTCACTCTACACGCTACGTGGTTGATTATGACGTCATATGATGGATAGATAAAATGGAAAGGTTCATTATGACGTAATAAAAGCAAATTAATACACTTTCGGGTCTATTACACCTGGGCTACATTCAATACCATTAAAAATGGTCGCCGTTACGCGAGAGTGTCCAATACTTAAAAAATATGCCAACTACACTTCCGGGTCTATTACATGTCTATGACGTCAGATTTAGCAAGCCCAAGCTTCGAAATAAATATTACAAATCATGTCCACGTTATTCCCTATCAGTTTCAGACAATCTCCCTGTCCTCACTCATCTCGACTACGATGATAATTACGGCGACGGCAGGTATGTCCATCAAATCTGCATCAGTTAAACCAATCGCTTACTATTTCTGTATAACATATGCTTCTATCTGTTAACAGGTGATTGGTTCAGTGTGTGTTTATAAGAAGCTGCGTACCACAGGAAATGTCTTTATCGTAAATCTAGCGCTAGCTGATATAATGATCACCAGTGTTACACATCCTTTCAGCATGGTTTGTGAGTACACTAGCTAGTCTTATCATGCATAGTAGTTAGCATTTAGAATAGTGGACGACTGCCTTACCGTATCAAAGATGCATAGTAGTTAGCATTTATCATAGTGGACGAGTATTTTACTGTCGCTAAGAAGCATGGTAGTTAGCATGTCGCATAGGACGATTTCTTTACCGCGACAAAGATGCATAGTAGTTAGCATTTAGCATAGTGGACGAGGGCATAGTTTCCCCAATGATGCATAGTAGTTAGCATTTATCATAGTGGACGATTGCTTAACTGCACCAAAGATGCATAGTTGTTAGCATTTAGCATAGTGGACGAGTATTTTACTGCGCCAAATTTGCATATTAGTTAGCATTTAGCAGAGGGGATGAGTATTTTAGTGTCGCTAAGATGCATGGTAGTTAGCATTTAGCATAGTGGACGACTTTACTGCAACAAACATGCATAGTTGTTTGCATTTAGCATAGTGGACGACGGCTTTACCGCACCAAAGATACATAGTAGTTAGCATTTAGTATAGTGGACCACGGCTTTTCTGCAACAAAGATGCATAGTAGTTAGCATTTAGCATTGTTGCCGAGGACATCACTGCCCCAAAGGTGCATAGTAGCATTAGCATAGTGGACGAGTATTTTACTGCACCAAAGATACATAGTAGTTAGCATTTAGCATAGTGAACGAGTATTTTACTGTCGCTAAGATGCATAGTAGTTACCATTTAGCATAGTGATGGACTGCTTTACTGCACCAAAGATGTATAGTAGTTAACATTTAGCATAGTGGATGAGTACCTTACTGCACGAAAGATGCATAGTAGTTAGCACTTAGCATAGTGGACGAGTATTTTACTGTCGCAAAGTTGCACAGTAGTTAGCATTTAGTATAGTGGACGAGGATTTTACTGGCTCAAAGATGCATAGTAGTTAGCATTTAGCATAGCGGACGAGTACTTTACTGTCGCTAAGATGCATTGTAGTTAGCATTAAACATGGTCGGTGAGTACGCTTGCTATTCTTAGCATGCATATTGGTTTGCATTTAGCATGGTGGATGGATACTTTGCTGTCGCTAAGATATAGTGTGTATGGTTAGCATTGAGGATGGTGGGTGAGTACTTTACGCCCCCAAAGATGCATGGTCGTTAAATTTTAAGATGGCGGACGAACACTTTACTGTCACTAACATACATTATATTTAGTATTGAACATGGTCGGTGAGTACACTAGCTATTCTTAGCATGCATAGTCGGTCGCATTTAGCATGGTAGATGAATCCATTACCGTCGCTAAGATGCACTGTAGTTAGCATTGAACATGGTGGGTGAGTACTTTACTGCCGCTACCCTGTATTGTAATTAACAGTGCTCCTGGTGGGTGAGTACTTTACTGTCGCTAAGGTGCATTGTAATTAGCTTTAGTCATGGTGGGTGCGTACTTTGTTGCCGCTAAGATGCATTGCAGTTAGCATTGACCATCGGGCGTGCTTACATTACTGACACTAAAATGCATTTGAACTAACACTATGAGTATAGTGGGTGAGTACGTTGCTGTCGGTGGATGAGCTTTTTGCTCTACCTAAGATGTATTGTAGTTAGCATTCAGCATGGCGGATTTATCTGAATCCGAAAATAGGACGTCTTTGTCTTCGTCGCCCAGCTTGAGACATAGCACCGCGGCGATACTTCTTCACCAGGCCTTGTTCTCAGTCGTTTCCTTTAGCCACTCCATGAATGGCCAATTTCAATGCTGCTTAGCTGTCGTATCATTTTGTTCACAAGCTTCCTAATTTCTCCTTCCTGGTGCGATGTGCCTTTGGGAAAGTTTTCTTATCCGATCGTATAGCATTCTAAGCAAGTGTCATAGTCACCTACTCATGCGATTTCTCATGCACAATACTAGGGCAGTCTGTCGATTCAAACAACACCTCAATTCATAGCCTATCTGTGCAGATGATTTTGCAAAATTTCCACTGGAAGCACATAATTTTCGCCGTACCATAGTCGATGACTCGAACAGAACATTATTTAAGGACTAGTATTAGGCCTACTATGCTGCGACATCGTCTAGTGTGGGTTTTCCTGTTGCATTGTTTCGATTTCCAGATTGTCTGACTATGTCTGAATGCGCATCATGCATGGGAAAATCTAGTCTGGATCTCATTTGATCCGTTCTCGTTACTAGTACTGAGGCCATGGTATATCGGTCTTTAATAGATTCGCATCCCATTATACATAGTAATGTAGTGGCAGAGGGGCAGATAACCGATGTCTATCACGTTTGTCATCTTTTCATTGAGGACATGGCCAATCCATTTGGAATATCTGGCAGCCTGTGCATCTTTTACGATATGAATGTATGCGATGATGATATGATTGCACGGACATTATCGAGAAAAGGCTTTCGAGGTCTGAGTCCAATACATGCCCACGTGACGGTGTTCTGTTGTTGTTTTGATTTGTCAGTTGATGTCTGCAGAGAAGAGGATCAGTGAAAGAATGCACCCTTGTTATCTACCATATCTACTGTGAACCACGTGGAAAATGTGTTATCCTTGGTAGCAGTACATTTAACGAAGGGTAAATATCTGGTCGACACCCGCATCGTTATGGCAATCTCGGCGTGTTTCTATAAACATTGTCTAATTGAGAGATCCGATCTGCTACTCAAGTATTTGACGTCATAATCAATTACGCCACTATTTAGCTCACATCACAATCATATGGACGTGTCTAGCTCCGTCATGAACATCGAAAAGTCCGTCAAGGATATGAATTGTTTGTCTTTGATAAATTTTATTTTGTTGAAAGTTTTGAAACTTATGTGACTGTGCGTTGTTGTTACCATGGTCAAATTCAATAGCCTGCCTCTATACCTACCTTGAAATTGGGATACTGGTAATTTTGGGATCAAAGTATCTAAATTGATTCCGATAAACGGCTAAGTGGACGGATCCTAGGTAAAAATGGGCAGAGCATAGCTATAAATAGATGTCTCAATTGTGTTGTTGATTCGCTTATCCAGGGTCATGTATTTGACATTACTAGGGATGATTAGTACAGTCACCCCACGGCACTGGTTCCAGTTGCGGATGACTATATTCGATTACTTTACGAGAAGAACTTTCTTCTAATCACCATACCGACTGTTCTGCCACAAATCTGCATGTTGGTCACTAAGAATCACTAAGTGAGGTTTGTTAATCTTCGTGGCTTGGATCGGCTTTCTTTATATCGTCACCATTTTGTTACTTGGTGTAAAGATCCAGTTCGATCCTCATCCTATCATTTTTGCAGAATCATCTACTCCATGTTGACATAATACGTTTATATTGTGTCGCACTCACCAACCTGTTTTGTTTCCTCTATGCTAATTTGTTAGACAGTTTTTACATTTCACTTTTACCGGACCAACATAACATTAAATATATGACATTGATGAAACGATTAAACCTCTGTACTATTATATGCCAGTTCTCATGTATAAACTTGAACTGCAAACATAAGATTACTTTCAGCTTTAACATCATTATCTAGTTATTTAAGTATATCGTACAGTAAGGGGTTTTCCAATAGCGTGTGATTGAGCGGCTCAGCTTAAGTTATCCTTTTAACGTTTTCACGTGTCAGTCGTCTAGGCGATGCCATCAAATCCCTTTCTTTATATACATACAGTAGTATTGTGCTACATTTGCTAAATTAAGTAATTGGTCACCTGCATTTAGTATACAGCATGTATTTCACCAATCACATTTGACGTATGACTAAAGTCTCGTGTCCCGTAAAGAACCTTTGCACGAGATATGAGAGGCATGTCGTTCATTGTTCAATTTACCCATCATGCAATGCTACCCAGTGTACAATGCTATCCAGTATGCAATGACCTGACTCCATAATCGTTTTAACTAGTGGGCGGCGCTTAAATCGGATATTTTCCAGACATCATAATCGATTATTTATTTCCATAATCGAACAGCCCTAGTGGGCGCCATATTCGTTTCGTCTATTGTCTGTACAGGCCATGATTTCTCAAACAAAAAACACGTCTGCACGTGCAACTGGCCATTTGGCCGCCAGCTCAGGATGCGTTAAGCTGTGTTTCCACGCGATCCAATTGATAGTACAATTTTTGTACGACCAGTTGGGTTCTGTACACGTCGTATAAAAGATTGTACAATCTATCTGATCGTGGAAACTCACCTTATTCGACAGCCTGTAATTCAATACTGTCCATCAGAAGTGTGACTATTTCCAGGAGAAAATACGAGAAAGCTTTTGTATACTTTGACAATAATTTGCGTCAAAGCTGCTGCTACCAATGACAGCAACAGTATTCAGTCAAATTATTATCAAAATAATGGGTAGATAATGCGATAACTATTTGCTACGGATTTGATACAAATCTGAACGAAAATTATTGCTGCAACACCTTTCAGTCTAAACATTCTAAAATAATTTCCATAGCTTTCAGATGAAACTCGCTGCGGATTTGTAGACCAATTTGACTATATTGTTGATTACTAAAGCACCAACAACTTTGACTAATAATTGCTGTCTATACTATCTAATGAGTATACTCGTAGACACGGTGCGCGTGCATGAACGAACTATTTAGCAATCTGGCCTGTGTACAGTTTTGTTCGATCAATTCATTTCAAACAGATGGACAATCTGTCAAGGAAACATACATGCTATTTGCTAATTATTCATTCTTGGCGAGAAAGCATATAAATAACTAAGAATATGCCTACTTTACCTACATAGTAAGATATTGAGAGGCAGTTGATTGTGAGAGCGCGGCTAACAATTCAACAATGTTGTTGGTGCCTTAGGAATCAATAACTTACCGTCAAATTGTTCTCCAAATCCGTAGCGAGTCGACTGAAAATTATGACGATTATTTTAGAATATATCGATTGAAATCTGTTGCAGCAGCAATTTCTAGTAAAATGTGTATGCAATCTGTAGAGAGTAGCAATCGTATTACCTACTAATTAATTTGATAACAATTTAATGAATGTTGTTGCTGTCATTGATAGCAACAATTTTCACGCACATTATTTTCAAAGTATATATTGGCGGACAGGAGACCAGGTGCATGTGTAAATGGGTTTTCTGATTGAGAAATGTTGGCCGGTGCAGACAATAAAGACTCATAGAATATGGCGTTCAATAGTTACAACGATTATGGAGTCAGGAAATTGCATGCTGGGTAGCATTACACACTGGGTATCATTGCATGCTGGGAAAATTGAAAACAGATCAACATGCAGCTCATATCTCGTGCAAAGGTTCTTTAATTTAATAGGACACGATGCCTTTAAACAGTTGAAGACTAATCGAGAAATGGCGCAAATCAACCCAGTTTATATGTCAGATGATATCTGCCAGTTGCTGCTATAGGATACATATTGTAAAATGTGACCATATCTCGTATCAAAATCTCGTATCTCGTATTTTCTTAAAATTGAATTGAAAGATCTGCTGGAAACTGGCTTAGTAGCTTTAAAAGATGGCGTGGTTGCGCAAACATAGTCACATAGTCCTGGCACAGCGTGTGTTAATAGGCAATAGAGATATCCATTTCTAGCTATGCCCCGCCCATTTCTAGCTAAGCTTCGCCTATTTTTCTTCCGGGTATTGCAATCAATTTATATATTTTGAATCTCTATTTCAAGATAACTATGCGGTTAAGTTGTTGAATATTTTGAAACTAATTTGAGCGTGTGCTGTTACTGCCTATGGCTGCCTATGGCAGCAACGGCTCCCAGTCAAATTGGTTTCCAAATATTCAACAGAATGTTTCTTAAATTGTAAACCCGTCAAATATGTACAATTCGTATACGTGACGGACTTTTCAGTGTTTACGACTGACCTATATGTGTCAATATGTATTGTGACGCTAACCTATATAATTGATGATCACGTCAAATACACTGGTGCAGCGAGTTTTCTTACACAAATTTCATTAGGTAGGATATTGAGCCACACAGACTACACAGGTGCATAGACTGTCCATGAAATCAGCATACACGCATATTTATGACGACAACCAAGAAAGTGAAAGAAAGTGTGTCTTGAAAATATGTATATGCCTTTTCCGTAGCTGTGAGTATGGGACCGGTATTTTACAGAGATAAGCCGTGGCTATGTCATTTTGTGGCGGCCATCTGCACACCAAGCTGCATCGTTTCATTGTGGACAATTGCCGCCATTGCTGTGAATAGGTAAGTGTCTGGGCATGTTGTGTTCATGCATTAATACAATGCAATGCGCGAGCTGTGATTAATATCCATTTAACCTTTTCAGTTCAGTCGGCCCAAACCGGACTGTGTAGTGGTCTTAACAAATGTCCATTTCCAGGCCAATTTGCATTTTTTCTTTAGCTCCCATTTTAGAATGAGACTAAGTGTGAGATTCTATTTATCATATAATCTGATATTTCGACAAATTTCCAAATAAAGTCGATCCCTGAAAACTGTTTGAATGCACTATTTACGCCGTTCGTTTTCGTCGCTGTTACCCTAAGAGCTCTGACTAATGCGCCACAAAAAATAATGGCAAACAAAACATCGTTATAGGGGGCTAGGAACTGTTTTAATTCAATTTTAAAATTTTCTGCGCCTATCATGCAAATTTACAAACGTATTACATAACTAGGTAATATATATAAAATAAAAGTACACTCTAAAGATACATACTGTCATTGTTCTCTCTTCCTCTTCTTGCCAGTTCGGTAATCGCGTGATATACCAGTAAAGTATATGTCATGCTGGACTTACACAGTACCACTACCAATAGTAGAATAAGATCCATTACTTCAAGTACTAGTTCTAACAATATTATACTTATAATGAAAACATCCATCACAAATAGTGCACAGAGATGTTCACTCTAGCTCGCTCTGTCACAGTAATGAGCAGCAGAGGCAGAGTTCGCTATTTATATCAACCACACCTGTCAATCCAAAACGTTATTGCTTATGATTGTAGCGATGGATACGCATTCTGATTGGCTGAGCGATGTGTATAAATTATAGATATACCTGTCAATCAAAATATTGATTACCCCTCTAGCGATGGACGTGCAATCTGATTGGCTGAGCGATAGACACACATACATTATCGATTACCCCTGTAGTGTTGGACCCGCAATATTATTGGATGATTGATAGATGTACACTTATCAACTACCCCTGTAGCCATGAACGTACAATCTGATTAGCTGAGCGATAGATACACATAAATTGTTGATTACACCTGTAGTGATGGACGCATATAAATTATAGCCACCTGTTGCCAATATTAATTATTGTCCACGTGGCCACATTTGGCCATCTGCAGTGTCCATTATTTTAATAGTGTGACAGTGTCACTTTCTGACATCTGTCCTCACAATTGTTGATTACTGGAAGATACAAATATACCAGGCATACGGATCATGTTGATTAACTAGTAATATCATTGTGTATCAGGTTTCCCCAACAAACATGTATACATTTCGGTAAATATGCAGAAATACGCTATGCCTTAGATTGTAATAACTTTCGAATGAGTACTAACAGCTCCCCACTCCCTTCCTACTCACCCCCCACCACCGTGTGATGTCATAGTCGTATGCACCACTTAGGAAACCATATAGCAGTTGCCCTCTGTGTTCCTACTGTATATATCACGAACTAATCTTTTTAGAACTTCAAATACATGTCACATCGATACTCCTCTTAACTACCATAACTTAGCTCGCTCAACATGCAAGGGCAATAGCTATTGGGTAATCATATTTCTAATTAATCAACATGAACATATTCCTGTCACCTTTGCATGTTCCAATAATAAAAAACAATTGTGAAGACAGATGTCAAACAAGACGCCGCCACTTTGCGCCAATATTCAATAATTAAGTTGAAGTATTTGCATCAATAACTATATCTGAGTAAGATCTGCTTTTAGCTATCACTACAGTGTAATCGATAATTTATGCACATCTATCACTCAGACAATCAAATTGTGTGGCCATTACTGCAGGGTGATCGATATTTTGATTGATCGGCATGCCTATAATTTTTGCACGTCTATTGCTACAGCCCTAATCTATAATTCCGCAATTATCGCTCAGCCAATCAGATTACGCATCCGTCACTGTACAGGGTAATCGATAATAAAATATTTTTGATTGGCAGATGAGGAAGATATAAACACTGAACTCTGCCTTTGCTGCTCATTTCTGCGACAGAGTGAGCTAGAGTGATCAACTCTGTGCACTAGTAGTGATGGTTGGTTTCATTATACGTGAAGTAGTGTTAGAACTAGTACTAATAGAAATGGATCTTATTCTACTATTGTTGGTGATACTCTGTCCAGCAAGACATATACTTTACGTGTATATCAAGCGATTTACAGGATTTATAAGAGGAAGAGGAACAACAAACTAGCTATATTTAGAGTGTATTTCATATCTTAGAAAAAATAGTATAAGACCAATGTGCCCATTTTGAAAATAACCAAAATCAATAGTAAAAACTTTATTTCTCACGTTGTCATCGTCACGGCCATTAAGCGTAAGGGTGGGAAAAGATAGACTCACTTTTTAATTGGCTGTCACAAGTCACGTAATTTCCAGGCGGCCTGGCTTAATTGCCCATATATAGAGTGCCAAAATGGTGTGTGTTCTGGTGGGCCTCTTTGTGCAAGAGCGCCCATCAGAACCTGGCCCTGTTTGGTACTCCATAGATAGGCACTTATACGCCGCATCTAGAAATCACGTGACTGGTGAGAGCCAATCAAAAAGCGTATTTAATTACCACCATTACTATTCATGGTATCTACGGTAACCAATGAAAATATTTCTTACTCATTATATAAAAGCCGGGTTGAGTGAGTGGTTATGAACTGGAGCTCGTAACTCTAGGCTTGCAAGTTCCCTTCCCTGCCAATTCGCAGCATTGTGTCCTTGAGCAAGTCACTTATCCTGTGTTGCTCCAGTCGACCTAGCTGTAAATAGGTACCTGCGATGAGATAGCTCTCTGTGCGCCATGTGTGACTGCCGGGCTTAGGCTGCCAAATGAACACAGGATTAGATGTATTGCGCGCCTATCTATCTATCCATCTATGATTACTGTAATCTGCGACTGTAGTAGTAGAAACAGCCTACTGCTGCAATCAGCCCTTCTTCGCTTTTGCCAACGGTGTCTTGTCATCAGCCGAAATCATTGGCTTCCTCAGGTCCATTCTTGACTTGGGTGTACCGAGTCCTGCTTTCTTGAGGTCACCTCGTAGCACGCTTAGCAGATTTATGCAATGACGTCCTCTCCTGGCTTTGTATTTACTTGCTCCCAGTAGGGCGAATTCCAGGGCTCTCTGTGCTGGTGTCTCTTCTGGCATCCTCAGCACATGGCCAAACATGGACCGTCTTTGCTGGCCGACCTTTACAGACAGCGGCGACGTATTATACATCTTGTATAGTGCATCGTTGGAAATTATGCTGTCTGGCCATCAGTGTCCAGTGATGGTGCGTAGGTATTTGCGGTGGCAGGCATAGAGTTTGTCTAGAGCTGCCTTTGGATCAGGTTGCATTGTATAAACGTAGCCTCTTTAGCAAGGGCATCTTTTCTCAACGAATCCATAGCTTCCAGAAGGACTGGAAAGCTATGTTCCCCATGACACAGCGTGCAGAAATGTCAGCAGTATTGTAAAGCAGTGAGCCCAGGATTGTACTTTTCCTCCATGGTTCGCCGCCACGAAGTGGGTCGTCATTTTCTATAGTTTCATGCTTTGTCGATAGGTATATGTGGGTGAACTCTGTCTTGGATTCATTCATAAAGAGATTCTCAATTTTTAGTTTGCTTGCAGCTATTGGGAGAAGTTCGTCAAGGGGTTTCTTTTTCTCGTCTATGAAGTCCGCATCGTCGGCATATTCCATCTCCAGCGGCATGCCCAGTATTGACACTAGGTGGGGGCGGGGGCGGGTGTGGTGTTGGTCGTGTGTGACTTTCCCGCACAGATTTCAATGTGGCAGCAAGGTAGCAGGTGAAAAGCAACTGTGGGGAGCCGATTGATGTCTCAAACTCTACATACTTCACTAACTTGACTCGTACTCTCAGCTTGGTGTCTGCAAGCAGTAGCCTCACTAGTCGTCGCTCATCTTCATTGCCACTGGCCTGGAGTAGTACATCTAGGATCATTGAGCATTTAATTGTGTCGAAGGCTCGTGACATGTCAATGCCCATTTTGTGGAAGTCCCAGTGTTTGGACATGACTACCGACACAAGCATGCGTTGCGCCCATACAATGTCTGCGCAGCTGAATCCATGTTTGAAGCCACTTTGACATGATCCGGTGAAGTAATCGATCTTGTCTCGGATGTGGCATAGAGTAACATTGGATAGTATTTTCCGTATGCTGTTGAGGAGCACAATGGGCCGCAGATTGGCTGCTGGTCCAGGTGGCTTCTTGGGCTTGGGTCGTGCGATAAGGGTGTCTTGGCCGACAGCGTCGTTGGAAAGGTGTGCATAAAAGCTGAATTGATTAGGTGCGTGATCGCTTTTGAGATAATGTCACTTGCATATTTGAATAGTTCATTGCTCATGCCACCAGGTCCAGATGCACATCCATTTTTTCAGGGCTTTAAGTGCCTTCTCAACTTCTGCTGTTTTAATTGGTGTTAGTAATGGCCAGGGATCGCCTGAGAACGGGTGCAAGGCCTCATCATCATTGTCAGTGAATTGTTCCTTGAACCATTCTAGGATCGCCTCTGCGTTTCCCTGGTCAGTCCCGATAAAGTGTCCTTCAGAGTTGTGTACACTGAGTAGTGGTGTGTAGTCAGTAACTCTCAGGGCTCGGGCTGACCGAAACATTTTGTGACAGTCATCCGTGGCAGTGATTTCATCTGCTAGGGCGTCTGCCTGTTGAATAGAAAGCTCTTTTAAGCGTTCGCTAATGTGATGCAGAATAATATTGCGCTCCTGGCGTAATTTGGTGTGGTCTTCACTTTGTCCACTTTGATTGATGCGCAGCCATAATGCTTTCTGCTCTGCTGACAGTTTTACTACTAGAGGGTCGTCAGGATACCTAGTTTGGTTGTTTTTAAGAACACTTATGGTGCTGGTAGCGGATGATTCCAGATTTCAGTATTTTGGTTAGGGCTTCATTTGAATCGGAGCTGACATCGTTGTTAGCTATCTGCTCCGCGAGGGCATTTTTGTATGACATTTGAGTGTCAGTGCCACTGATGAGCCTGGGTAGGTTGTTGGTGACTCTACCCTCTTGCCTGGCATGGTGTTTATATATTAGGTAGAGATCGTTCACCTTGAAGATTTTGGATCTCCGGGTGATTTCCTTAACGATGATTACTCCTACTTCGCCAACGGTAAGATTATGATGTTCGGAAGGTTGTTGCGGTAAAATGATGATAGTCGGCTCGCCTCGTCGATGGTACGACGATATTTCTATGAAACTATCGAGCCTATCTGACACTGAAGATTCCCGGCTTCGGATTGAGTGTTGCTCTCAATCTCTAGAGTCCTAATTTCAATAATAACCAAACTCTTGTCTTACGTTGGTAAGATGATAAGTTTTAATAACTGATATAATTTAACTGTACAAAACTGAAATATTACTTTGATAATTTTCTATGCTATTTCCAGTACCTGTCTGGTACTTGACACAATATCTATTCTAAACGAACATAGCACAGCGATGTGCTACGGAACCCTGGTGTTGGATTGATTACTTTACTAACTGCAAAGTGCCTCATATATAGTCTTCAGCATCTCTGAGGATCTATACATATTACGATATATAGATATATACATATTGCAATATTTATATTTTGTTCTGATGATTCGTCTAGGTAGGTTATAAGCACAGCCTGATTGGTCCAGATTATCAGTCCGCCAATCAACCTCTGCTTATTCCCTCATAGAAGCTTCTACCTAGTAATTCTTGGTCGTCCTGACCAATCAATGATCACTTCATTTCGACTTTCACTTTGAAACCTATTCCATTTAATTCTCTGCCCCAGAGTTTGATCGAAGCTCATTGATCGTGACGTCATTCTGACCAATCAAACTCTGTGCTATTCTTCTATGGAACTGCTGCCTCACAGAGACAAAGCCGTGTTGGCTGGTTCTGATTTGATGCGATCTGTCAGCTAACTAACAACATTATGGAATGTGTTGGTGTTGCATGCCATTGTATGAGTGACATATAGTTGATATACAAATTTCAATTATGTTATTCATTCCTACAGGACGCTACAATGTCTATGTCCTGTCCATTGCCTATCGTGAATAAGCCTGTAGGATACTAGAGTTAATAGGCACATGAGCTGTATGATCTCATTGCCAGCTGGTGTTGTTCTATTCTCGTGTGAGAATCCGAATGCCTATCGTCATCAACTAAGTCCGTTTGTTACGTATGATTCCATCGATTCTTTATCCATTGATTATTTTAAAAACTACTGATCC
Source organism: Chaetoderma sp. LZ-2023a (assembly GCA_034401795.1). Taxonomy (NCBI): domain Eukaryota; kingdom Metazoa; phylum Mollusca; class Caudofoveata; order Chaetodermatida; family Chaetodermatidae; genus Chaetoderma; species Chaetoderma sp. LZ-2023a. The sequence continues at coordinate 128,418,371 of CM067359.1, forward strand.
AAACGACTGCTGAACATTATAAAAGTGTATGCCGACTGAACAGCAACAACTTTTATCTCAACTACTTCCAGATACACATCAACTCAGAACCGTGGACCTCATTCTAATCTATTTGCCTGTTTCACTTTTAGGGATACAACTTTATCCAACACTCGATCAGGTTTCGTCGAAACTGTACATCATCCGCACTGGCTGATGTCACCTTGCCACTGTATAATAATAATAAACTAAATATACAGATATACAGTCAACCGGTCCATTAGCTCACCTGGTATTTTCAAATATAGATTTCACTTAGGACTTACTCGTAAATATAAGATATCCAGCGGGGTCATGACTTCCCGCAAGACAATCCCATATCTACACAAGCCTCACAACCAAAGCTAGTTAACCGTCTCTTAAGGCCTTAAGAGAGTGTTAACTAACTCGTTGTACAACATCAACAAATAAACCACACTATACCAGGGCTATCCATACCAACCTAATGAGATATCAATCACATTACAACTAACAATCTTATTCAATGAGAATATTACAATCATTACTAACTAATCCGTGGTTAATAAACATGAACATTACGTGAAATAAAACAGTGAAATAGAATAAACAGTTAACTATAAAAGAAACAGTTCAATTAAACCATAATATGAAAGCTATATTACGACAACAGTACGATAATAAAACTGCAATATTACGATAATAGCACGATAATGTCATCGTACACAATAAACACAATACGTGAAATGAGTCTTATAAGTCTTCGTACTCCTCGGGAATACTGTGTAGTTCCACGTCCACTCAGCTATCAGCCGTAGGGTCGATCTCAGTCCTTGCAGTAACGTTAGGCGACGACCCATCAGGCATCCTCGATAGCATTGGCAGCGCTACAGGCAGCTGCGGCCGTCGGATCTGAGTGTGACGTGGACTTCGAATCCCTGCCGCACGTGGCTTTCGAGTTATACACTTCCACATGCGGTTCAGGACTCCACATTTATATAGCACAAACAAAATCACAATAAACGAGACGACGGAGGTCGTCGAGTAAGTAAATACAGATCGTATGCCGATGCTGTCGACCATCGCTGGATCGACCTCGGTCAATGGTGCTAGTGGCACATATTTAGTCTTACGTAAATGGTCCCAGTGTTGTACTTTCAGATGGTCAATAATAAGTGATTGGTTTAGCACCCTGGCCACATCCAATCTGGGAACATCCACGGCAAGACTGATTCAAGCATACGTCCGACTGTAAGACTGTATAGGTTCAAATCGCCACCCTTTCCCACTATAATCACACCCACTCGACATTAATGCATACAGACCACTTTTCACAACACATCGGTCTGTCAGTCGTCCACAACAATGCACTTAGATAGTTTCGACAAAGGTTTGCAACACAACACCTACTTTCTTATGGGCCAATGACTTGCTAGAGGTTTCATTAGACTCAGATAATTGAATGTTACATGAACTGTCGGTAGTGTTGGTCAAGAGACTAACTATGCATGGTATGTGAGTCTTGTCGACTCTCAGCTGTCCGTGACATACACGCGGTTCACTGCCCCGACACTCAGATGGCGTGAAATACCATCCAGTCTTAGTATCAAGTCCTATTCTTGTCCAGGCAATTATACATTGCATGTGATAACCGACAGTGGCCAAAGGTTCCAGCCACGAGTGTAACCTGTATTCTATTTAATTGCCACCATCAATTAACGGTAACGTTGCGATGTAATGCAACTGCGAGTCATCTTTCCATAGTGGATACACGACAACGTTTCTGTAATACCATTGGTATGGACGAACCAATCGGTTTCCAACGCTGACTTGTTTAGCGACTTCGGCCAAGTCAGATGGACTAAACAGTTCTTCTGTTAACCTACCCAATTCCAGCGAAGCGGTCTGCCTATGAAACTGGGTGGCCAATTTTTGGTAGCTATATACGACATTCTCGGCCGAATCGATAATATGACCTAGGCGTACCAACGCATATAGGTCAGCCTGTCGTGCCGCGTGAATTTGGAATAACTTGCTCACATTTTTGGTCAAATCGACCAAACTATCGGTGACCTCATTAATGCGGTCAACATTGGTGTTAATTCCTTTAAAAGCAAGTTTCACACGGGATGCTAATTTATTAGAGAAATGTACTAATCGATTCATACTTCTCATAGCAGTTTTGACCACATTCTTGATTGTTTCAATATCGCCCGATGTGGCTGTCCCAAACAGAGAAGATGCTATATCTCCTACGAAATTAAACAGACCACGTTTCTGGCGACTACTAGCACGACTCAACATTGTCTGTTGCGTTCTAATGGCAATCTTTTAAATAATGTTTATACGGTGTTGTAGTCCGAAAATGTCATTGCCACTTAATGAAGTCCTATGACCAATATCAGCAACAAGAACGCGAAATCGTACTAATCGTTCAATAAAGTTAACAGGTAAATATGGATGGTCGATAGATACCACTACTGTCCATTCAGCCCGTATTACAGATATCTTCTGGTCGTCGGTTATCATAATGCCATTTTGTAATTTATGAATACTAGAGTTCTGACATAATCCATACACTAAACTGACTAACGTTACTATTATGCACCACTGTACTGTATACATGATGGTTTAGACAAATGCGATGTTACTAGTATCAGCAATTAAGCAGAGATTAAAATTATCTTGTGCTACGCCTCTTTATAACAGCTTCTATATGACTGATAAAGTTGTCATATAAAGCTCGGCCAAATGCACCAATCCTAAGTCGCTTACTGTCTGAGCTGAACTCAGGTGCATGACTGCGCTTGCGCAGAAAGTAGGGGTGCGATGGAAGTGTTTCCGTTGGCTCAGTGGCAGGCTCGGGTACATCCTCTGAGGTGTCCATCATTACGGTACGAGGAGTCTCTGATGTATCCATCGGTGACTCATACTTTGGATCATTACTCATACCAGGTCGATCTACATCCATGTCGACCACCTTACCCACCTTATGCACCTTCGGCTCCCAATTAGAAGCTGGCCGCTTCCTACGAGCTACTTTATGAGGTGTTGCGTCGGAGTCGGGTTCCGGCAAAGGTATGGACTCGGGTAATACTACAATTCGTGGATGATGGCTGGCTTTCGTACCTTTCGCAGGGTTACGAATAGGGCGTGGTCTTACTTTGTCCCAGCACATCTCTGAGTCGACTACACGTAGCCTGGATATATTAAGCATCCGCACCTTCCCAGACCTTTGATGGCGGACATGGGCCATGGGTCCATTGATCTTAAAGATCTCATACTCAGGGTCACTGCGAGAGGTCAATTTCATCCTCTCTTTAGCTTTTACGACCACTGAGTCACCAACCTTGTATTCACCAGCGTTTGCACGCTTGTTAATTTGTTCTCGGTGTACTTCTCGAGACGTAGCCGTTTCTCCATGAGCGTGCAGCAAGGCATTATTGGGACATGTCAGTCTCTCACCAAGATCATGTGAAGCATCGAATGGAATTGCAAACGGAAGTCTTGCACGTCGACCATACGTCAGATAGAAAGGTGTATATCCGGTCATGGAGTGACGAGTGTTGCGGTACGCTGTTAAAGCTGCGCCCAACTCATCTTCCCATGCATGAGACTCGTTCTTTACACCTTTCTGGATTAACTCCTTAAGAGTGCAATTGAACCTCGCGGTACGTCCGTTAGTCTGCACATGATATGGACTCGATCGTCTATGATCAATACCATGTTCATGAAATCGCTGTTCCAGAGAATTTGAACACAATTCCTTACCCTGATCTGTAATCAGTATCTCAGGGACACCAGGACGAGCGACATACTCATTGAAGAATTTATCTTCAACATTTTGAGATGTCTTAGCCGCAATCGGATATGCTTCTGCCCAAGCAGAACAGTGATCGATCACCGTCATGATATAATTATTACCTCTGCTCGACTCTAAAAGTGGACCAATCAAATCCATACCAATTATCTGACTTGGATAACTGTCCATTGGCATCTCACTATACTTACGTCGAGTAGTGACAGGTCGGTTGACCTGGCACGTCATACACGTTTCCAGCATACGTCCACATCTTTTCTCAAAGATGTCCATACAAAAGAATCTCTCACCATACCGATAGTCTTCTTCAGACCTTGGTGACCAGCTCGTTCATGAGCTTTCCGGAGCACTTTCTCACTGAACAGGGTAGGTAACAAGATTCGGGGGGTACTCAGCGTCTAATGCTGAAGGTGTAATTAAAGAATACAATATGCCATTCTTCACCATGTACTCCTCCGGTGTGTTTCTAAACAACTCCGGGTATTCCTTGGTCTGTTCGGCACGTAATTCATCATATGGTACATCATATACCTCTAGAGGGACGTGAGGTAAAGGACCTTCGTCTACCTCGGGTATGACGTAATCGCCTGTGTCCATCGTGGCGACTTCTGCCGGACGACGTAACCTGGACAACATGTCCGCTCGAATATTCTTCGAGCCTTGGATGTATTCTATCTTACATCCATACTCAGCAATCAGTACTGCCCAGCGCTGCACTTTCATGTTTTTAACTTCCCCCACAAACAAACTCTTAAGGGGGTTGTGGTCAGTATACATGGTAAATTGCGCACCAAATAGATAAGGTCGAAGCTTCTTCAATGCATAGATCACAGCATAAGCTTCCTTTTCTATTACAGGCCAATTTAACTGACTGTCTTTAAGAGTAGAGCTCACATATTGGATCACTCGCTCTATACCCTTATCATCAACTTGCACTAGTATCGCACCTATTGCATAACTAGATGCATCAGTATATAACTTATACGGGGCATTCAAGTTCGGATAAGTGAGTACGGTCTCACTACACAGCAAGTTCTTCAATTTCTCAAATGCTTGCTGTTCGTGCTTACCCCATTCAAATCACTTATACTTCTTAGTCAACTCAATCAGAGGCTTTGCAATTTCGGCATAGCCTTTTACACAAGATCGGTAATAACCTGTAGCTCCGAGAAAACTACGCACTTCACCCACATCTAGGGGTGGTGACATTTCTCGTATGACTTTGACCTTTTGAGCCTGTGGAGCTACACCTTGTGCAGGAATGTGGTACCCTAACAAGTCAACAGACTTTCTGGCAAAGTCACATTTCTTTTTCTTCAATTGCAAATTATACTCCTGAATCTTGCGCATGACCTTACGCAAGTGTTGTGCGTGTTCCGTCGGATTTCATGAATATACGACTATATCGTCGACGAAAACCTGCACATATTTCCCTACATATTCGCGGAAAATATCATTCACTGCCCTCTGAAATACGGCACCTGAGTTGCAAAAACCAAAAGGCATCCGAATCCATTCGAGGAGACCTTCACTGCAAACGAACGCTGTTTTCTCTATGTCTTGGCTGGCCATTGGTATCTGCCAATATCCAGACTTCAAGTCCATAGTAGAAAATATCGTTGCGTCTCGCATCGAATCAAAAATGTCGGATATGTTCGGCAGAGGATAACTATCCTTACGGCATACAGAATTCAATTTCCTGTAGTCGACGCAAAACCTGGTGTCACCGCCCTTTTTCGGTACCAGAGTTATGGGTGACGCCCAGGGTAATGACGATGGTCATATGACGCCAGCTGCTAACATCTCTTTAACTTGGTTTTTAACCATGTACTGTTTAGCTAGCGGTAGACGATAGGCTTTCTGCCTTATAGGAGGATAATCTCCTGTTGGTATTGTATATTTTACCTTGGGTACAAGTCCTAATGTATTTGGACAAGCCGTATCGAAATTATAGGCAAAGTCGCTCAGTACTTTGTCAATAACTGCATATCCGGTCATTTCTTTACAACTGGCATACACATAATCCGTCTGTTCCCTATACGGAATCCTAAAAGGGTATACACGACCAAACCATACTACCTCTTTGGTCCTGTAGTCAATCCTTGCATTTCCCAAGTACAAGGAATCTGCTCCAATCAGACATTCATGATGCATACTATTCACACCCATACTTGGAATAGGCCGGGCATCCTTGAATTTAATTTGGGTCTCTCCCAAAATATCTATGGGCGAACCATTTACTGCTAATAATGTCTTAACCTTCTTTAATGGCCTAGCATTCAAAATGCTACGCCATATGTCCTTTCTAATCAAGGAAGTACTAGCACCAGTATCGATTAATGCATCAACATACAAACCTTGATTTCCTTGACGGTGTGGTTCGAATTCGAGCCAGATGAGGAATCGCTCAGTCACCAGTGATCCCCTCCGTCTCCGTTTAACGAACTCCATCGTCCGCTAACAGCTTCGGCATAAGAATGACGACGTCCATCCACAGACAGGGCTCTTCCGTTACCATATGAAAAACGGCCATACCTGTCTGTGTTCTCACCAGTCAGGACGAATCCCTCACGGTCTTCGTATTCTTCGTCCATCCTTGCTCGGTTCGCAAAATCCTTGCGGGTGTTTCATGAACCTGACCGTGGAGTGGTCTCGAGTCCATAGTAATTATCACTACCGGGGTTAACTTCGTCGACCTGCATAGGCTCCTCGCGTCTATCCATCTGTCTGGGACGCTTCACTGCACGTCGTTGTGGCATCGGTGATGATGACGGGCAATTGGCCTGATAATGGCCCTCTTTGTTGCAATTAACAAACTTTACCGGTGGTCGGTTGGTTTGACCAGAAAAGCAGTCTCTGGCCATGTGCCCTTCTTGGCCACATGTAAAGTATGTCATCGGTGGACGTTGCGGCCGCTGTTGTTGCTTCCGTGCTGGCGGCCATCTGGGTGGTTGTGCAGGTTGTTGTCACTCGCTTTTGTAGTGTCCCACCCTTCCGCAGTTGAAACATGTGACTTGTTTCTTGGCTGCTTTTGGTGCTGCTGCTGGCTTACGAGATGGTTGTTTAGCCTTTCGTTGCGGGGCGGCTTTTTGCTGTGGTGGCGAAAATACCAGTCCACTTTGCAGGTTTTCTTTTACCGCGCATAGACGTTCGATTAACTTGGTTTGCTGGCTAATTTGGCGCTTCATGGAGCTAATGACCGACCATACATCTTTCCCCATCTCCGCATCTATCATGTTCACCTCCATGTTTTCTTCGTTACCTCGAGGAGAAATGTTCATGGCTTGCAACAGGTCATTGCAGCCCTCCTCCTCTTCCGTCATCTCCATCGCTCGTTGGACAGTGGTGATCTTCTTCCGGACGATTCTGCGTCCCATTCCTCTGTCATTCAGTGCCTTTATGTACGCGGACAAAATAATCCTCTTATTGTCCACGTTTTCCTCCGGGTAAGCTCGGGCAGCCATTTCTTTGTAGTGCCGATTGCACGAGACCATAGTCTCACTTCGACGCTGTTGAATGGCCTCCAGGTCATATTTAACCCGTTCGGGTTCGTTGGCCGACACGAAATTAATAGTTATAAAATCGCGTAATTCCTCATACGTGACGGTGTCTCTTACTTTACCTATGACGAATGCGTCGATCGCCTTCGACAACTGGCCTCGGGATGCTCTGGTGACGATATATACTGGGATCCCATCGAGGTTGCCCTCGGTGGCTTCCCACACCCGTCTTGTTTCTTCAAGGAATTGACGAACCTCTTCTGGTATTAGACCATCGCATGGTTTCACGTGTTGCGTCAGCTCCCTAACCTCCTTCCTGAAAACTCTGTTTCTTCTCTCGTCGGTCACTTTCTACTACAATGGCATTGGCCATTGCAGTGCCCATCTGCCGCATAGCCTCGACATTCTCCTGTCTTAGCTCTGGTCCATGCTCTAAATTCACTGGCGGTAATGAGGGATCAGTTCTGCATGGCGTTGCCATGTTGCTATTTTATACAGTTCTAGAATACAATTTACTGGTAATACATTGCACGATCGGCCACTTAAGGCACGGTTGTTCTTCACGATTTATGTCCGTTGTGATTTTAATTATTGTGTTTTCTCGATATTCATGATGCTGAGTAACTCGAGTATTTTCTGATTGTTTTGCTAAATCTACGAAAGCTTTTAGTCTGTCCGCTACATCCTCAAGAACAGTTACTACTGGTCTATTTGTTGACATATTAAAGTTACTCACATTTTATGATTCTACTCACACGATCTTGTGACGAATGTTGACTCTAGATCCTGGCAGACGAAACCAATGAAGATTTTGGATCTCCGGGTGATTTCCTTAACGATGATTACTCCTACTTCGCCAACGGTAAGATTATGATGTTTGGAAGGTTGCTGCGACAACCTCTTACCGATGAAGAAGTAGAATGATGATAGTCGGCTCGCCTCGTCGATGGTACGACGGTATTTCTATGAGACTATCGGGCCTATCTGACACTGAAGATTCCCGGCTTCGGATTGAGTGTTGCTCTCAATCTCTAGAGTCCTAATTTCAATAATAACCAAACGCTTGTCTTACGTTGGTAAGATAATAAGTTTTAATAACTGATATAATTTAACTGTACAAAACTGAAATATTACTTTGATAATTTTCTACGCTATTTCCAGTACCTGTCTGGTACTTGACACAACATCTATTCTAAACGAACGTAGCATAGCGATGTGCTACGGAACCCTGGTGTTGGATTGACTACTTTACTAACTGCAAAGTGCCTCATCAGCATCTCTGAGGATCTATACATATTACGATATATAGATATATACATATTGCGATATTTATGTTTTGTTCTGATGATTCTTCTAGGTAGGTTATAAGCACAGCCTGATTGGTCAAGATAATCAGTCCGCCAATCAACCTCTGCTTATTCCCTCCTAGAAGCTTCTACCTAGTAAGTGTTGGTCGTCCTGACCAATCAATGATCACTTCATTTCGACTTTCACTTTGAAACCTATTCCATTTAATTCTCTGCCACAGAGTTTGATCGAAGCTCATTGATCGTGACGTCATTCTGACCAATCAAACTCTGTGCTATTCTTCTATGGAGCTGCTGCCTCACAGCGACAACGCCATGTTGGCTGGTTCTGATTTGATGCGATCTGTCAGCTAACTAACAACATTATGGAATGTGTTGTTGTTGCATGCCATTGTATGAGTGCCATACAGTTGATATACAAATTTCAATTATGTTATTCATTCATACAGGACGCTACAATGTCTATGTCCTGTCCATTGCCTATCGTGAATAAGCCTGTAGGATACTAGAGTTAATAGGCACATGAGCTGTATGATCTCATTGCCAGCTGGTGTTGTTCTATTCTCGTGTGAGAATCCGAATGCCTATCGTCATCAACTAAGTCCGTTTGTTACGTATGATTCCATCGATTCTTTATCCATTGATTATTTTCTAAACTACTGATCCAGACGACTGCTGAATATTATAAAAGTGTATGCCGACTGAACAGCAACAACTTTTATCTCAACTATTTCCAGATACACATCAACTCAGAACCGTGGACATCATTCTAATCTATTTGCCTGTTTCACCTTTGGGGATAAAACTTTATCCAACACTCGATCAGGTTTCGTCGAAACTGTACATCATCCGCACTGGCTGATGTCACCTTGCCACTGTATAATAATAATAAACTAAATATATAGATATACAGTCAACCGGTCCATTAGCTCACCTGGTATTTTCAAATATAAATTTCACTTAGGACTTACTCGTAAATATAAGATATCCAGCGGGGTCATGTCTTCCCGCAAGACAATCCCATATCTACAACCTGAAGGCATGTAATGACTAGCTTATGGTCAGAATTGAGGTCTGTGCCTCCATACGAATGAGCATTCCGGAATAAGGGTTTTGCTTCTGTCTTGCAGAGTATGCGGTCTATTTGGTTGAAGACAGCTGTTGTAGCCTTAGATCCTTTTGGGGCTTTGCGATCAGTAATGTGTCCAGTCCATGTTGTCCGGTGACGGCATGGGTGTTTGAACCCCGTATTTGTGACAAATAGGCCATTGGACCTAAGGAATACCACCAGTGCATCTCCATTGCTGTTGCATGTGCCCTCTCCATAGGACCCATGCATAAGCCAAGTCCTGAACTTTTGGCCACAATTCCGAATTTACCCAGCTTGGAGTTGAAATTTCCACACACGAACAGTTGCCATCTAGCTGGGATTGTAATGACAGAGCTCAGCTCTGCATAGAAGGAATCTAATATTGCTGGATTCTCTTTGGCTTTTTCGGTAGATGGGCTGTATGCGTTGACAATTCAACACTTAGTGGTGGTGTGTTTTCGCGTAGATATAGCCAGGTCGATGAATGCAACGCGATCACTGACGTATCCAAAACTAATGACATGATCCAAGACCCTTTTTTTTATTACGAAGCTTAAGCCCCGATATGTGGCCTGTTTTTGCTCTATGAGCACTAGCTTATGGCCTGTCTGTAGATGCTGCTCTGAGTGTTTAGCTACTTTAGTCTCCTGAATGCATGTACTATCGGTGTTATAGTGTTCACAGTCTGCACCTAAGGTTTGCCTCTTTCATGTTGCACTCAGACCACGTACATTCCACGTAGCTATGGTAAGCTCTTGCGTCGTCCGAGGATGTCGAGCACAGTTTCTTGTTTGAAGAAGTGTAGACATAATCAGTTGCCTCTGTGTGCGGATGTCAGCCCGCAATCCTTGATGACATAGTTTCCCAACAAAGTTGGTACTTACGGAGGAGACCAGCGTGAAGGTGTTATCTTTCTCCCCCAGTCTATCTATCTATCTATCCATCTAACCCTCTATCCCTCTATCCATCCGTCCATCCGTCCCTCTATGCCGCTCTCCCTCCCGCCATCCCTCCATCCCGCTATCCATCTATCCATCTATCCATCTATCTATCTATCTTTGCCAGAATGGTTGTTTGGTTAGTAAGTTAGTTATTTGTTTAATTATTTATTTAGCTAGTTGGCGGGTTAGGTAGTTAGCTAGATGGCTACTTGCCTATTTAGCTATTTAACTAGTCAGTCAGTTCGTCAGTTAGTAAGTCAGTAAGTCTATCAGTATCAGGTCACTTCGTCTGTCATTCAGTCAAACAGTCAGTCGCTCAGTCGGATGGTAGACCGATCAGTTAGCCCATCCACCAGTTGGTCGGACATTCCGTCAGTCAGTTGGTCGGTCTGTCGGTCAGTCAGTCGTTCAGTCGCTCGGTCGGTCGATCAGTCAGTCAGTCGGCAAGTCGTATGGGCAGTGGGTGGGTCGGTTGGTCGGCCGGTTGGTCTGTCGGTTGGTCAGTAGGGTGGACAATTGCGTGGCTGGTTAACTGGTTGATTGGTGGATTGATCGGTTGGTTGGTTGGTTAGTTGGATAATTGGTTGGTTGTTTGGTTGGTATGTCGGTTGGTCGTTGGATAGTGGGTTGGTTAGTTATTTCTTTTATTAGTTCACTGACTGGCTTTTTATTTATAGCTAGCTTATTCACTCGCTCGCCCCCCCCCCCCCCCGCCCTCCCACCCACAAACCCACAAACGCACTACCCACCCACAAACTCACTCACTCACTCACTCACTCACTCACTCACTCACTCACTCACTCACTCACTCACTCACTCACTCACTCACTCACTCACTCACTCACTCACTCACTCACTCACTCACTCACTCACTCACTCACTCACTCACTCACTCACTCACTCACTCACTCACTCACTCACTCACTCACTCACTCACTCACTCACTCACTCACTCACTCACTCACTCACTCACTCACTCACTCACTCACTCACTCACTCACTCACTCACTCACTCACTCACTCACTCACTCACTCACTCACTCACTCACTCACTCACTCACTCACTCACTCACTCACTCACTCACTCACTCACTCACTCACTCACTCACTCACTCACTCACTCACTCACTCACTCACTCACTCACTCACTCACTCACTCACTCACTCACTCACTCACTCACTCACTCACTCACTCACTCACTCACTCACTCACTCACTCACTCACTCACTCACTCACTCACTCACTCACTCACTCACTCACTCACTCACTCACTCACTCACTCACTCACTCACTCACTCACTCACTCACTCACTCACTCACTCACTCACTCACTCACTCACTCACTCACTCACTCACTCACTCACTCACTCACTCACTCACTCACTCACTCACTCACTCACTCACTCACTCACTCACTCACTCACTCACTCACTCACTCACTCACTCACTCACTCACTCACTCACTCACTCACTCACTCACTCACTCACTCACTCACTCACTCACTCACTCACTCACTCACTCACTCACTCACTCACTCACTCACTCACTCACTCACTCACTCACTCACTCACTCACTCACTCACTCACTCACTCACTCACTCACTCACTCACTCACTCACTCACTCACTCACTCACTCACTCACTCACTCACTCACTCACTCACTCACTCACTCACTCACTCACTCACTCACTCACTCACTCACTCACTCACTCACTCACTCACTCACTCACTCACTCACTCACTCACTCACTCACTCACTCACTCACTCACTCACTCACTCACTCACTCACTACACTCACTCACTCACTCACTCACTCACTCACTCACTCACTCACTCACTCACTCACTCACTCACTCACTCA
>CM067359.1:128433390-128503390 GCA_034401795.1 Chaetoderma sp. LZ-2023a
TTTTAGAAATAAATTGTGTCTATTTGTGAGCAGATTGTGGAAATTAAGCAATAGTATTGAGAACACAGACACATTGAAGATGACAAGTTGTGGATTATTTTTTTGAATTCCTAACATTCAGAATTACATTCTCACATAGAATTGATCCTATTTTTTGCATAATAGAATGTTTTCCCTGTTAAATACCGATAGTCATGAGAACAGATACTATGTATTTTAATTAGTTCTGTGATTTTATGCCATTGTGCCAAAGAAATTACAATGTCCATATACATACCTAAATTTTATCGCCTAGCTTTATAATTATACATTGACATGTAATGGGAAACTTACTGTATGAGACACTGCAATAGTTGTATGGAAGTCGTGTATGTTCACATCGCTTTATTTCAGCATAGTAGGCATATACTTTAAACATCTATAGTTGAAGGAGATTAAATAATCAAAGACTTCCGCATCAGGCCATTGATATCTCTCCTAATCCTTGAATCAAGACAAATAAGCATCTCGTGACATCATGCATCTTTGACCGCCAGATGTGTTCGGGAACAATTATTTGGGCTCTTTTCAAACTCGCATCATTTTGCTGACATATATATGTATTTCAAATGTCCATATTACACCTTTTATATTTTGGTGTACATTAGGTTATGTGCGTTATTGGATTCGGTTATGGTATTACTATTGTTGGTGTAGAGTTTTCGTATTTTATTAAAAGACATTGATGAAATATGACTACCAAATTCTTATAGAAGACCTCAGCATTTTACACTTTTATTCTTTGTTTTATTAACTGCTCTTGTATCAACAGCACCGAAAAATGCTCAAAATACGACTTGATATATCAAGTAAACATTTTGAGTGTCAATTTTTTTCAAGATATTTTAATTTTAGAAGACTATTTTTGTAAATTTACCACTGATTTCTTTTCTGCCGGATTAACCATTAAAGGAGTAATGGTAAAGAAAATTAAAGTTTTTATAGCCAGTGCCTATCTGCAGGCCAAGAGAAGCGTATTTTGACAACTTACCACTAGAATGGCTGGCTCTGTTACCGGACCAGTCACTCTAGTGGTAACTATTTAAAAATACTCGTCTCTAGGCCTTTCAAATAGCCATGTCTGAAGACAACTGAAAAGTTGTTTTTCTCAGTTTGACCATGAAAGGGTTAACTTGACACAAGAACGGTTAATGTACTGGGAATTCAGACTTCACAGTTTTTAATTGATTCCACCACACTGTGGAAATGGGTGGCTCTTAACTAGGAGTCGACGTGGCATGGCTAGAAATGTGCATTAGCTAAGGTGATAACTTTGTTCGGAAACAAAACGTCATCAAGACTTGGGAGCTGACATCTGCATTCAGAGGTACTTCTTACGATGCCTACCTTTCTTCAAACGCGAAACCGTGTTCCACATTCTCAGATAACGCAATATCCCCATGAGTTTATCGTCGCAATGTGTGGTGAAATTGAGGAATTCAGGTTAGCGATCAATCATATGACGTCATAATCAACTACGTCTCATGTAGCATGTCGTTATAATCAATTACCTCATGAATGACGCAATTTAGTCCGTAATAAACGCTTAATAACTTTTTAAGTTGTGAGAAATGTATGTTTTTACTATTTAATAAATATGCTGTTGAGTGGTTTGAGGAAAATCTGACTGGGCGAACAGCACTCAAACAAATTAGTTTCAATAAATTCAACAGTTTACCTGTATAGTTTTCTGGAAATTGGGATTCAGAGAATGCATCGATCGATTGATCCAAACACGGCCAAAGCGTGGATGGAGCTTAGTTAGAGATGGGCGGGGCATACCTAAACTGCATTCCTCCATTGTATGGTTGCAACATCAAAGAGGTAAAAGGTTACGTGCAGACTGTGAACACGATAACATCGGCATAACACATTCAAGAGACTAAAGTCACTGCATACTCAAAGCAGTAACATCAGATAAGCCATAAGCTGGTGCCCATGGAGCAAATAGAGGCTCCATACCGTGTATTGGGCTTTGTAATAAAACTGGTTGTTTTGGACCATATCTTTTGTTTTGGATATTTCAGAGATCTAGTTTCTATCATCGACTTGACTATATCAGCGCAAAAATGTACCACAAATCCATCACTAAGTGTCGCATTGCTAATACTTATGGGCCATGAAACTGCTGGAAAATCCAAAGCGAATCCATCACTATTAGATTCCTTCCATGCAGGACTTAGCTCCACCATTGCTATCCAAGCCATATGGCAACTGTTCGTCTAAAGATTTCAACTCTAATCTGGGTAGCCTCAGCAAGGCGGACACGAATTCAGGACTTGACCTGTGTATGGGGTCGTATGGAGAGGGCACACACAATCGCAAAGGAGATGCACTGGTAGCATTCCTCACTTCTAATAACCTATTTGCCAGATATACTACCTTCAGCCACCCATGCTGTCAGCAGAGAACCTGGACAGGGCACATTTCTGACCGCAAAGACCCAACAGGTTCCAAGGCTACAGCAGCAGCCGTCAACCAAATGGACTACATACTATGCCAAAACACTGCTTCGCGATGCTTACTCCCTTGGCGGTGTATACCTCATTTCTGACCTCAAAGTCAGTCTTTACACGCATTCAGATGAACCATCTGCACCTACTGCACACACATCATATCAGGCAAGAGGGTAGAGATGCACTGGTAGCATTCCTCACTTCTAATAACCTATTTGCCAGATATACTACCTTCAGCCACCCATGCTGTCAGCAGAGAACCTGGACAGGGCACATTTCTGACCGCAAAGACCAAACAGGTTCCAAGGCTACAGCAGCAGCCGTCAACCAAATGGACTACATACTATGCCAAAACACTGCTTCGCGATGCTTACTCCCTTGGCGGTGTATACCTCATTTCTGACCTCAAAGTCAGTCTTTACATGCATTCAGATGAACCATCTGCACCTACTGCACACACATCATATCAGGCAAGAGGGTAGAGTCAACCTACCCAAGCTCATCAGCAACATGCCACTCAACTCAAAAGACTCGCTGGGAACTCCGATCCAAACGAGTCCCTAATCACAATACTGAAATGTATGGAATGATCTGCTACCAGCACCATAGGAGTTGTAAAAAACAATTGAACTAGGTATACTTACGACCCTGCGCTGGTAAATCTATCAGCAGCGCAGAAAGCCGCACGTCTATCAAAGTGGCCAACTTTAAAACGGCAGCAAAACTACGCAACTAACGCAAACAAATTCAGAGCCGCATCAGTGAATGCTTAAAATATCTTATTATTCAACAAACAGACTTTCTAGCAGATAAAAGAACTACCATGGTCGACTGTCACATAATGTCTATGACTGCTCTAGCCCTGAGAGTTTCTGACTACTTGCCACAATGCACTGTTTTATCAGGACTGATCAGGCCAAAGCGGATGGAATTCGAGAATGATTTAAGGAACAGTTCACTGATCACGGCGATAAGACTTTGCATCCGTTTTCCGGAGACCCCAGAATATTACTATCACCAATTGAAAGAGAGAAGTTGAGAATGCACTCAACTCCCTTAGAAATGGACGTGCATCCGGACCTGATGACATGAGCATTGAGCAATGACCTATTCAAATATGCAAGTGATATTATCTTAAAACTGATCACGTGTCTAATCAATTCTGCCTTTATGCACCATCTTCCCATCCGTTGTACAGAGCAAGGCCCTCTTATCGCCCTATCCAAGACCAAGATGCCGCCTGGCCCGAGCCAATCTGTGGCCAATTGTGCATTCGAGACAAGATCGATGACCGTGAGTCTAGACCCTAGAATTAGGAACTAGCAAATAAACGCCTTAAAGATTACAACACAAGATCGATGACTTCACTAGACCCTGTCAGAGTGCCTTTAAACGTGGATTCAATTGTGCAGACATTGTATGGGCTCAACGCATGCTCCTGTCAGTCGTCATGACATGTCGGATTTTTACAACATGGACATTGGCATGTCAGGAGTCTTCGACACAGTTAAACAATCAATGATTCTAGATGTACTAGTAACACCAGGTCAATTACAATGAAGATGAGCTGCGACTAGTGAGACTAGTACTTACAGACACAAATCTGAGAATATAAGTTAAGGCAGCGAAGTCTGGCGGGTTTGAGACACGAATCGGCTCCCAACATAGATATAGTTTATCCCCTGTGCTTTTCACCTGGTACATTGTCACAGCATGGTCATCTGTGCAGGGAAATAATATGTCGCTATGGAGATAGAAAATGCCGATGATGTGGACTTCATAGACGAGGAAATGAAACCGCTTGACGAATTACTCCCAGTAGCTGCAGGCAAACTAAAAATGCGAATCTCTACGAATGAATCCAAAACAGAGTTTATATACATATACCAGTCTATGGACAAAGCGTGGCGACGAACCATGGAGGAAAAGCAAAATTCGCGGCTTACTACTCTGCAGCACTGCTGACATTGCAGCACCCTGCGTCATGGGACACATAGCTTTCCACTCCTTCTGCAAGATGTGAATTCGTAGATCAAAGGTGTTCTTGACTACGTTTGTGCAACGCAACCCTCATATCCTTGATGCTGTACAACTGCAACGGCTTGGAAGCTCCAATGGCAGCCCTGGACAAAGCTGATGCCTGCCACCGCAAACACCTTTGCGCCATCACTAGTCATCGAACGCTGAGCAGCATACGTTTCTACGATACACTATCCAAGATGTGTAAGACATAGCCGTTTTATTGCTACCTAGGTAAAACAAACTTCTGCTAACTTTACAATAAATTGTGACCGCCTTTGCGGGCAAGTAAATAAAGTCATTCTCAAACTATGGTAATTTAATTTTCGGACCAATATTGTTACCGGACTTATTTTCATGTACGGATACGTTTGGGTCCATATTTTCTTATATCTTAAAGATCTTCTCACTCATGGCTTTAAAACCATCTGTGATATTCTGTCAGCAGAGAAGGGTGTCATTTTATGTTGTAAATACATGATTGGTATTCATAGAAATGCAACCAATGATGCAGTCTGCGGCAAATTGGGTCATCATTCGTATATTATATCCTGCTGGACGCTTGCAATGAATATTGGCGCAGGCTGTGTACACTAGATAATACTTCTATAGTTCGCAAAGCATCCTGTGCATAATATTCTAATATATCGAGTAATTGTAATTGGCCGTTTTTCATCATAGAACTGTGTACCCATTTTGGTTTCGATTATTCATGGTTAACCAAGTTATTTAACACCCGAAATCTGATGTGAAGAAATTAAAACCGTTGACGCAGTCCGAATATTTCGATATTTGGAAAGATAACCTTTATAAACATAGATGCTAAATAATGCTCTTATGATTGTGTAACATTAACTTTGAGATGAAAAACTATCTGATTAATTCTTGATATTTATTACAACGTAAATATTTCCCTAAAGTTAGAGTTAGTACACACAGTATGGCGATCACAGTTGGAAGACTTGTACGCAGGATATGCAAGATAGGCGAATCATAGCATATTGAGGGTTCGAAGACCTTCATCCAGAATTATTCTGCTTATGGTTCTGAAAGGCAGAAATTCTTCAACGCACTCGCACTCGGTTACTTTTGTGACTTCATTGCGATACCTAAATTTTTAACCTGGCTGTACCTACCTTTTGTCCATGAATGTGTGTTAAAACAACATTCAACAGCAATTGA
This sequence comes from Chaetoderma sp. LZ-2023a, assembly GCA_034401795.1. Lineage (NCBI taxonomy): Eukaryota > Metazoa > Mollusca > Caudofoveata > Chaetodermatida > Chaetodermatidae > Chaetoderma > Chaetoderma sp. LZ-2023a. Next base: position 128,439,087 of record CM067359.1, read on the forward strand.
TCCCATGTATTCGAATATGTCTCTGTGACCATAGTTTAACACATTGTATTCCTCCAAATTCAGCTCTGGAGATATGCCCACTGCTACATTGTGTATATTTTGTTAATGAATGTATATATCTTATGGTTTTTTTTATTGTATCTATATGTTATATATGCTGTATGCAGACACCACACTTTATGCTTTTTAAGCAATACATTGAAATTGAAAGTGTTCGGAAAAGTAGTCCAGGAAAGATGGTCCATGTTTGGCCATGCGATAAGGATGCCAGAAGTTACACCCAAACAGAGAGTCTTGGAACTCGCCATTCTGAGAGTCAGTACATATAAAGCCGGGAGAGGACGTCATTGCACAAACCTGCTACGCCTGCTGCGAAGTGACCGTAAAACAGGATTCGCTACAGTCATATCAAGATTTTGGCTTGATATTGGCTGAGGACTAGTTACAGTGTTAAAAGGTGAAGAAGGGCTGAACGCAGCTGTAGGATATTTCTGCTACTACAGCCGACGAATACAATACTCATACATGGATAGAGTATTCTGATTGCGACACAAATGTTTGAATTAGACAATACAATATGACACAGTTCAAGTTGATTTATTTCAGCTTAGTATATTATATGTATAATAGAGGGTTTCATTTCTAGCCTTGCCCCGTCAATTTCTAGCTTTGCCCCACCCATTGCTAAATATGTTCCGCCCATGCATCGCGCGTGTGGGGATCGATTTATTTACTTCGAACCGTGAATAACGGACTTATTTTCATGTTGATGATGTTGCTTTTGCCATAACGAGTATATATGTATGTTGTGTGCGGGCGTGTGCGTGCGTGCGTGCGTGTGTGAGGTCCTCGGGAAGATCAGTTTACTGACGATGTATACCCTCCTTAGATAAAGATTATTATTATTATTATTATTATTATTATTATTTATTTATTTATTTATTTATTTAGTAACAGGAATAAGGTAACTATACACGTAACATGTTAAATATTTTGAAACTAATTTGACTACGTGCGGTAGCTGTCCATATTCAATAGTATGTTTATTAAATAGTAAAAAGATACACTTCCTAGACATGACGGACTATTCAATCCTCATGACGGACCTAGATACGCCATTCATTACACATTTTGATTGTGAAGTTAGCCTACACATAATTAATTATTGCCTTATATACTTATGTGACAGCTCAGATCTATTCATTGAAGGAGATTGCTCACCAAACTCATTCCATATATGGTTATTCATAACTAACATATTCTTGGAAATACCAGACAAATGTGTATATGCTATGGTTGTCCATTCTCAAATGTTATCTGCTTTCGAGGACGATAGTGTTTGCCATTCTTACACTCACCGAAATGTTGATGATGCCATAAATTATTACCCCTCAGTAATGTCACATGACCATATGCTGTTATTTGATTGGTTAAGTTCAGTGATGTATGATCTGGTATTTCCCTCATGTGAGGGCAATACCACACGGTATCCCCCGCGCGTACATCGTGGTTTCGTCTTAATGCGCAGATTAATTATGACGTAACAATAGCCACTTACGAAGGTCATGACGTCATAAGTGTTGATGCATTCTGAAAATGACGTCATAAAGTGTTGACAATTGGCAGTATTTCATATAAGATAAAAGTCTCTCTCTCTCTCTCTCTCTCTTTTCTCTCTCTCTCTCTCTCTCTCTCTCTCTCTCTCTCTCTCTCTCTCTCTCTCTCTCTCTGTCTCTGTCTCTGTCTCTCTCTCTCTCTCTCTCTCTCTCTCTCTCTCTCTCTCTCTCTCTCTCTCTCTCTCTCTCTCTCTCTCTCTCTCTCTCTCTCTCTCTCTCTCTCTCTCTCTCTCTCTCAATCTCTCGCTGGCGTCTGAGGGGTAATAAGTTCGTTACACCAGTGTTTTGTTGGGGTGTACAGGCTGTTACCACACGTACTAACAAATATATTTCCCTCGCTACGCTCGGGAAACATAAAATGTATTTCCCATGCTGCGCTCGGGAAACATAACATTCGCGCATGTGGTAACAGCCTGTACACCCGCCAAAACACTGGTATAACTAATATTATTACCCCTCTGTAATGTCACATGACCATATGCTGCTGTTTGATTGGTTAAGTTCAGTGATGTAAGATCTGGTATTTCCCTCACGCGAGGGCAATACTACACGGTATCCCCGCGCGAACATCGTGTTTTCGTCTTAATAGGCAGATTATTATGATGTAACAATAGCCATTGACGAAGGTCATGACGTCATAAGTGTTGATGCATTCTGAAAATGACGTCATAGTGTTGAAAATTGGCGTTATTTAAGATAAGATAAAATTATCAAATTATCTCTCTCTCTCTCTCTCTCTCTCTCTCTCTCTCTCTCTCTCTCTCTCTCTCTTTCTTAATCTCTCGCTAAAGTCTGAGGAGGTAATAAATTTGTTGCACCAGTGTTTTGGCCGGGTTACAGCTGATACGTGTGGTAACAACCTGTAGTCCCACCAACACACTGGTGCAACTAATAACATTGTCCCACTGGAACACAATAGGGACGTATATCAATCTCTAAATATTTCTTTTTGGCGAAAGATTAATGCATATATTTATTTACACGTCCGGGAAAAAGGGTCGTATGTTGTTGCTGTTATTTTAGCATTTGCTGCATAATTGTGGCTGTAGGCTCATATTGCGAGGCACATCTATGCGTACTTACTTATAGCCTTGTTGCATGATATCTTATGTACACTGTTTGTTATAATAGAATACAGACATATATGTGCATCAAGGCTTTGATTCCTTGCATAATGTCTTCAATTCGCCTTTCCAGAGTATCCATCTATCAATCTCACGTCATATGACGTCATCATCAGCTAAGTGGCGTGTGGGATGGCGTCATACTGATTAATGATTCTATTAGGCACGTCTTTAACTATTAATACACGTTGTACGAATTGTATGTCTCTACTATTTAATAAACATGCTGTTGAATGTTTTGAAACTAATATGACTGGGCGCTGATAGGCAGCAACAGCGCCCACAGCTGCAATATGCAGCAACAGCGTTCAGTCAAATTAGTTCCAAAATATTCAATAACTTACCTGTATAGTTTCCTGGAAATTGATAGCCAGGGAGTTCAGAAATCGATCGATCCCAACACGAGCGAGTTGTGGGTGGAGCTTAGCTAGATATGGGCGGGGCATAGCTAAAAATGGAAAGGTCCATTAGGCATTCTTATGCCAATACAGCACTACTCATATGCCGCATGCGTGAAAGTGATCACGCGTCACAACACTGATAGAATTCACACCAGGCAGGATAAGACCAACTTCTTAATCAGAAGCACCCACGTATTTGTACTGGTCCCCATTTTACTCCATAGTGGGGAGTGACTGCGAGGAGGCAATGTGCTAGTAGTAGACTACATTGATAAAACCAATTATATTTTTTATTAAATTTTGTGTATTATTGTAAATAATGCTTTTAAATAGAATTCATCAGCTGATAAATGGTTTACATGTATACTCAATGGCACCTTCCAGGTGTATCCATCCATCATATGACGTCATTATCAACTATGATTGGAAATAGTCCGTCTTTAGCGATCAATGCTCATGACGGAGCACACATTTTCAATAAGATAGTCCGACACGTTGTACGAATTGTATATATTTACCATTTAATAAACATTAAGTTGAATATTTTGAAACTAATTTGACTGGACGCTGTTCCTGCCATATGGAGGAACAACGCCCAGTCAAATTAGTTTCAAAATATCCAACAGCTTACATGTATAGTTCTCTGGAAATTGATAGTCAGAGAGTTCAAAGACCGATCGATCCTAACGCGAGCGAGGTGTGGGTGGAGCTTGGCTAGTGATGGGCGGGGCATAGCTAAAACTGGAAAGGTTAATTTTCAGAACTTGAAGCGAGATGACTGGATGATGTAACTAGACCATATGGCGCATACCAAATGATGTCGTTAATGAATCCTATCTATACCTACATCACAGTGCTAAACATACAGTGCCAGAAATAGCCAAACATAAAACATCTATCTTTACAGGTACAGCCTCATTAACTCATGAACCTCGCAAATGCGCCTTTCCACTCTATCCATCTATCGTATGACGTCATAATCAACTACGTCACGTATATAATGACATTATGACATCACGAATGACTTAGATAAGTACGGCACGAACGCATATTTGAAGACGGACTATGCGTTGTTGTACGAATTGTATGTCTTTACTATTTTATAAATATCCTGGTGAATATTTTGTAACTAATTTGACTGGGCGCTGTTGCTGCCATAGGCAGCAACATCACCCAGTCAAATTAGTACAAAATATTCAACAACTTAACTGTATAGTTTTCAGGAAATTGATAGTTATGGCATTCGGGGATCGATCGATCCCAACACAACGACGTGTGGGTGGAGCTTAGCTAGAGATAGGCGGGCCATAGCCAAAACTGGAATGATACACTGAAGAAGTAGTTTTATGACCGCACATCATATCATGTTACCATACTCTCGTATCTTAAGCTATTTACTGTGTTATATTACTTGCATTGAAAGACCGCATGTCTTTCGTGAACACGTATTAATGGTCCCTATGGTGTCCATTATACCAAAGCTTCAATATCTTTCGTCCAAGGGGGTATTTCTGTATTTACTGGTTTGGACATAATTTGTATTTTTGACGTTGTTGTTAACCATATACTCGGGTCAATGGTAAGATAATATCTTGGGATTCCTATGGGTCTCGAGACATGTACGCATTTTCAATAAGATAAATAATATTTGTTGATGCATAGTGCATGTTTGATTTAGACTGAACTATTGCCCATTCGTTAGGTATAAATGTGTCTTCCATGCTAATACAGTCATGCATTAGAGACGTATACAATACATCAGACTGCAAAGTTGTAGACTAGTGGAATCGGATTTGGTGGTACGCCGGTAAGAAAGTGATGATAAGAAGAAGATTATCATGTACGAATAATGTATTTATTATTTAGTGTTAAAGCTTTTAGTGATTTTAAATGTTAATTGACATAGTGGTTTATGTCACAGCCTTGCTCATGCCGTACTGTTAACACGGCCACTTTTTGAGACATGGTATAGTCCGGGAGCCCGGAGCGATTTGTTCTCAAACTTGCGCACCGAAATCCTCCTGTTGATGATGGTTGGGAGCTTGCAATGGTGTCTACACAATCGTCTGCTTTGATGGACCTCAGGAGAAGGCACTGGTATCGATCAGTGCGACGAGGAGAACATAACTTCAGGTGATGAGGACAGTCTGGCATCTGATGATGAGGATTTATAATGTTCCACTGAAATCACAATTCTGACGGATTTTCTGAATGGCTGTGAAGCCAGAAAATCCTGTGCGTAGGAAGTAGTTTTGATTTAAGTCTATTTCAGCTTAGTATATCCGTATGGATATTGTTTGCCAGTTCACATATTATTCATGTCTTAAGACAACAAATCCTGTGTGTACGAAGTAGTTTTTAAAAAAGTCTATTTAAGGTTAAATATATCCATATGGATATTGTTTGTCAGTTGCAATAGTGTTTGTTTCTTTTAAAATAAATGTACATATTATATTTGTACACCAAATAATGCTTCTCAATTAGTTCATCGATGGCTACAGCCTGTGATGACCTTTGACCTATTCTTGAGTGGGAAACTCACCAAAAAATGATTCATATGTATGTGCTCTGACATGCGTGGACCCGTGGCTACATTTTGAGACAGGTTTCGCTGGTGTGCTCGAATTTGAGATTAACTCCAAAATATGGGGTACTTTAAGAGGCACGCCCTGCCATACGCACCACTAGGGAAACTTAAGAATGCCCATTGCTGGTAATGGTACTTGTGATGGTTTCGGCCGGCTAATCCATAGTCGATTGTACTGTGCGCACTTTTCTTAATTTGTGATTAATGCAGGTATTTCATTCGGAGTTAAATGTGTTGGCTTGAGGACACAAACCCGGGACACAAGACGCCAAGAGCTAGGAGGCATCTTTTCGCTGCTTAACAGCAGGTAAATATCTGTACAGATTTGCCTTCTATACCAAATTATCCAGAATAAACCTTAAGCTTATTCACTTCCGTTTTACAACAGTAAGTATAAGGTTTCATTAAAATCGCGTTTTTGAAGAATATTGAATTGCGCACCGGGTGAGATATATAATTTCTAACAGTAAGGATTAGATTTATCGATATTTTAATTAAAGCTAAAACGTACGAATTCACGAAAATCTTACCTGCTTGCTCATTGTGTTGCCTTTGCATGCTCATTTAAAGCGCGCGTTTCTCCTGGATTCGTATATCAGATTCTCCGCGGTGAAAATACAATTTTTTATCTATAGGTGAAAGTGATCGGGCGTTATTGAGCTGCTTAGTACTCTTCCTTTATCATATGGTAGTTACTGCTTCAAAGGAGAAGGATTTCTCCCTGAAAGGCGTGAATGTGGTCCATGATAACGCAGTTTACTGGGCCAGTACTGGGTGGCCCAGTGCCGGCCCAGTAACCTGTATTGTGAGAGTTGCGGGGCGATGTATAGTTGTCGTCATAGATCTGAGTCCCCTGAATCCATACGCATAAACTATAATAACAATGAGACAATCCATTTAACAGTCTGTACATAATTGCATTAGTGAAGATCAAACTTATATAAAATAAACACGTGAAAGCTCAGCAAACCACGATGGATTTGCACAAGTTTCTGTTCTCTTGTATTTCAATATGTTAGCGTGTCTTTATAATGACACACAGAGCACACTGTTACCATTTCTCACGAAGAATTAACATAGGCGTGTTTTAAAATTATTATTATTATTATTATTATTATTATTATTATTATTATTATTCGGTTAGGATATATTTAATGTATTCCTATGGTCGAATAAGTTTCACAGAAATAGGTGAATCTAACTAGGGACCAGAGCTTTCAACGCGCACACATTCAGCTTGAGGCTCCTAGATTCTGCTTCCATCTCACGGCGCTATCTAGAAATATCACGCATTTTGGGAATTTCTGGTAAAAAAATATTTTATATTATATTAATATAATATGACCCTGGGCCAGCTATTTCACAGTTTCAGGGGATCCCTGTCTATCATAGCTTCGTTATCTTCATGAAATCCCAATCTTCAGGTTATTATATCAAAGAGTACTGTCGTACATCGGCACACGTGAAAGACGCCTTAACAGCAGCCGTGAAAACAAAGTGCCCCAGAGACGCATTTGACGATATGATATTAACTCAACCGATTGATGATTGTCCGAGAGACATTAAACAAGCACAGCACATATTATAGACTCAACGCAGGAAGGACAAACAGAATGCAGCATCTGGACATATTAATGCAAACAATTTTGCAGATCACGTTCAGTATCATCAGATATTATTACTAACCAGTAGGTACATACATAAAGTTATACACACAGCTGATAAAGTGTCATGTGTATATGTATACAGAGCTGAGCAGATTTCGGATATACGACGGTTATGCTGTGTACCTGGCGGTGCTGTACTCGGTGTGGATAAAACGTTCAATCTCGGTGACATTTTTGAGACAGTTTTAGTATATAAGAACACTTCTGTTTTACGCCTTGCAGTAATATATGGAACTGGCTAGAAGGCTTGTTTATATGATAAATATATTTATGTGAAGGAAAGCCTCGCGTGGACAATAACATATCGTGGTAATATAATTTGTTGATCCTAGACAACGTCATCCATGTCACCCGAAATGACATCCCACTCAGAGAACAAGAGACACGACCCTGATTGGCTTGCCGCGACAATATATATGGTACCAGTAGCCTTGTGGATGGAGATGATGCAATAAAGGACGCGTTTATGTATCTAAGGTAATGGAGGAATCCAGTTTGAGCTATACTCCGTACATCTCTAGCTAAGCTTCACCGCTTGTGCTGGGATCGATCGATCCCTGACCTCCCTGACTATCGATTTCCAGAAAACTATACAGGCAACGGCGTCCAGTCAAATTGGTTTCAAAATATTCAACATCATCTTTATTAAATAGTAGACAAATACTTCACCAAATATGCGTTCGTGACGTAGGCCAACTTATCTACGTCATTCATGACGTCACTGATTATGACGTCATCGTGCATGTCACAGAGGTGATTATGGCATCCTATGATGGATGGATGAACGGGAAAGGCCCATTATATTTCAAAGCTGTATTCTGAAAAACAGAATGAACCATAGATGTATTTTGGAAGCCGCACGCGTTTAATAAACAATGTGACTGCGGATGGTATTGGCTAGCAGCTGTTCACTAACAGCCTGTTCCTTAATGGAGGATTTCAGTTTTTTAGTCAATCATATAACGTCATAATCAACAACGTGACATGTATGCTGACGTCATAATCAATTAAGTCATGAATGAATCGATTTAGTCCGTTTTAAACGCTTAATAGTCCATCAGGTTGTATGAATTGTATGTCTCTACAATGTAATAAACATGCCTTTGAATATTTTGAAACTAATTTAACTGGGCGCCGTATGCAGCGAAAGAACCCAGTCTAATTAGTTAAAAATTATTAAACAGCTTACCTGAATAGCTTTCTGGAAATTGATAGTCAGGGACTTCTGGCATTGATCGATCCCAATATGGGCGAAGTGTGAGTAGAGCGTAGCTAAAGATGTGTGGGACATAGCTCAAACTGGATTCCCCCATGGAGTCCTAACCTTAATTATGCTATCTTTCTTTTTGTACAAGAATACTGTCTAATGTCCTCTCTTACCGACTGAGCAGCCAAACAATATACTAGTGGGTTCAAGGTACTGTTACTGAATCCGATATATACTGTCATAAGAAAAGCTTTGTCTTGATACAGATTGTGTCCTTCTGGAGGATGATATGTTAAAGCAAATGCGTTCACTGGTATCCAACATATAGAAAATAGGATTATTACTATAGCTACTGCACGTGCGTCTGTATTTTTACGTTCGTTTTGTCCCTCTAACTTCTTTCCTGCTAGTTTGACCCGGATGTACTTCAGCACATGTAGCAGAGGGATGATGACTGCAGGGTATACAGTGTTGACGCAAAAGAAAGCTGTATCACGGATAGGTGAATTCCCACGGAACTCGCAAAAGTGTCCTATCTCTCCATTGTAGAGTACCCGCTGTGGATAATCATAGTATAACATTGGTAAGAAGGATAGTGCCACTATCGTCCAAATAATTAGACAAGCATTCCGAACTAAAATAGTCGTTATTCTTACCATGGCTTTTAAAGGAAAACATAACTGATAGAATCGAATGGCAGCAAACAAAACAACATGTTGGCAACTTGCTGTTGAGGTCACTGCACCAACGTAATGACAAAACTTGCACGCGAAAATATGCATTCCAATTTCACCGTCTAACGTGGGCCAAAGAAACGATGTCCAACTGGCACCGAACAGGCAAGCCATAAGGTCACTTATCGCTAAACTCGTTACCAACATAAAAATGGATGATCTGTACTTTCTGGATGATATTAGATAGTAGAGTAATAACACATTAAGGACAAAACCTAACAGCATGTAAACGATTGGTATTTCTTTATAGAACATTCGAGGTATGCCATCATGTGTGCTGAAACGAACTTCAAGTTGTCCTGACTCTGTCACAGAGGAGTTCATGTTAAATTTAGAACTGTATTGTTGCGGTATGGCTCCGATGTCCATATCTCACATATTGCAGCGTTTGCGGACCGTTAGCTTACGCTGGGATATCCTGCCACTAGCAGACCTCTCAGTTTTTAATAACCTGAAGATTGAGATTTCATGAAGATAACGAATCCCATAACAGGGATCCCCTGAACTGTGAAATAGCCGACCCAGGGTCATATTATATTAATATAATATAAAATACTTTTTTACCAGAAATTCCCAAAATGCGTGATATTTCTAGATAGCGCCGTGAGATGGAAGCAGAATCTAGGAGCCTCAAGCTGAATGTGTGCGCGTTGAAAGCTCTGGTCCCTTGTTAGATTCACCTATTTCTGTGAAACTTATTCGACCATAGGAATACATTAAATATATCCTAACCGAATAATAATAATAATAATAATAATAATAATAATTTAAAAACACGCCGATGTTAATTCTTCGTGAGAAATGGTAACAGTGTGCTCTGTGTGTCATTATAAAGACCCGCTAACATATTGAAATACAAGAGAACAGCCACTTGTGCAAATCCATCGTGGTTTGCTGAGCTTTCACGTGTTTATTTTATATAAGTTTGATCTCCACTAATGCAATTATGTACAGACTGTTAAATGGATTGTCTCATTGTTATTATAGTTTACGCGTCTATGACGATAACTATACATCGTCCCGCAACTCTCACAATACAGGTTACTGGGCCGGCACTGGGCCACCCAGTACTGGCCCAGTAAACTGCGTTATCATGGACCACATTCACGCCTTTCAGGGAGAAATCCTTCTCCTTTGAAGCAGTAACTACCATATGATAAAGGACGAGTACTAAGCAGCTCAATAACGCCCGATCACTTTCACCTATAGATAAAAAATTGTATTTTCACCTCGGAGAATCTGATATACGAATCCAGGAGCAAAGCGCGCTTTAAATGAGCATGCAAAGGCAACACAATGAGCAAACAGGTAAGATTTTCGTGAATTCGTACGTTTTAGCTTTAATTAAAATATCGATAAATCTAATCCTTACTGTTAGAAATTACATATCTCACCCGGTGCGCAATTCAATATTCTTCAAAAACGCGATTTTAATGAAACCTTATACTTACTGTTGTAAAACGGAAGTGAATAAGCTTAAGGTTTATTCTGGATAATTTGGTATAGAAGGCAAATCGGTACAGATATTTACCTGCTGTTAAGCGGCGAAAAGATGCCTCCTAGCTCTTGGCGTCTTGTGTTCCGGGTTTGTGTCCTCAAGCCAACACATTTAACTCCGAATGAAATACCTGCATTAATCACAAATTAGGAAAAGTGCGCACAGTACAATCGACTATGGATTAGCCGGTCGAAACTATCACAAGTACCATCACCAGGCAAAAATGCCTTTCACGTCAACATTATGTTGACTATTTTGAAACTAATTTGACTGCGCGCTGTTGCTGCCATATAGGCAGCAACAACACCCAGTCAAATTAGTTTCAAAATGCTTAACAGCTAATCTATATTTTCCAGGATATTGAGATTCAGAGAGCGAAGCGATCGATTGATCCCAACACGGGCAAAGCGTGGGTGGAGCTTAGCTAGAGATCGGCGGGGCGTTGCTAAAACTGGACAGATTCATTGTGATGATTGCTAGTGGCTGTTCATTTTAATAGCCCTCTTTTTCTTATACCTATATGTGCAATTATGTAGAAGGAACCTTTTCGTGGATCTTCCCCGCTCTGCCTATATAGCGGTATGTATAGTAGCTGATGTTGACTGGAGGGTAGGAAATGACGTCATTCTGAGATGTAGCAGCTTCGGGTGTAGCCGCTGAATGCGAGTTAAGGATTTCATTTTCCGCTCGATGATGAATTGTCAAATCCCGTGGTCATGTGGACTGTTGATCCAGATTTTTGTAAAGACTTTATAAAGCAAAATCGGAACGTTTGGGAGGAACTTTCGCATATAGGAATCGGATGAACTTTAGAACGTGTGAAAACTAATTTGGGACTTTTTTGGAGATTGCTTTTAAATTATGTATATTCAACTAAGAATTTGAAAATGACGTGAAGGGCTGTGTTATGGGGTGGGATTATAAGAGTTAGTGGGGAACGGATTTATATTCAAGAGGAAGACATATTTTTTTTCTTCTTTATTTACCTAGTAGTTGGTGTTAGGTAAGTAAAAGTTACTTGTAGGAATCTGTCCACTCTGACTATACCAGTATTGTTATAGATGATAGTATTTTGATGATAAAATACCGTAGCCAGCGTTTGCTTTTATATTATTTTATATATAGTTTATTTTTTGTCTATTTTGTATCCTTCGCATTTGTGGAATTTTGAATCAATATGGCATGAAATATCAACCTGCTGTCTCGTTCTTGTTATGATTTGTCTAAGTGTGATGTGGTACCATGATTTGATAACTGACATTCAACATATTACAAATCCAGTAATACTGGCGATTTAACTGTTCGATAATTAAATCTCTTCCGGGGGTTGTCTTGACTCATCTACCTCTCTCTATCAAAACATATTTAGGGCCTTGTTCCAATCATTATTTAAATATTCCAACTTTTATTTGGACTTAGAGGTTTCATCCTTCAAATCGTTGGCTTACTCTAAGAATTTCACGTGATTGAGTGCGTATAGCAATGGATGAATCCACTTTTAGATATGCCTCGCCCATCTCTAGCAAAGCTCCGCCCATGCTTTGCGCGTGTTGGGGTCGATTTATCTACTTCGAATTCTAAAGTCCCAGCGTCCCAATTTCAGCGTAACTACACAGCTAACCTGGTGAATACATACCTATGGCAGCAACACCGCCCAGATAAATTGGTTTGAAAATGTTCAACATAATCTTTATTAAATAATACAGCCATACAATGTGTACAACTGACTGACGATTCCAGGTTCATGGCGGCGTACTTCAGTCAGTTATGAGTGTGACGGCTGCCTACATGTGCCGTAATTGATTATGACCTCATATACTTGATATACAGATCCGAGTCATCCATTCCCTTATCTATCAGAAAGAGGGTATTTGTTTGCTATCATGTGTAGGATTTTTAGTAGTTATTTATTCTCTAAAATGCAAGGGATAATGACAATATCAATAATGCTCCAAATTGTGGATAGATAATTAGGCTAATAGAGATAAGGCGTTACATATTTATTTCACGATGAAAGTCAAAATAAAGAATTACATTAAATCAAACTGTGATGATTTCAACTGTTATTGCTGCTATATTGCAGAGTGGGTTGAATGAAAACCAGTCCAAAATTAATTAAAGCACACAAATTTAGCTGGGCGCATGTGGAGGAGGTGATATAAATGGCGAATAATCGCATCATTGACACGTGTTATGTGCATGGTGTTAGTATGGTGGTGTTGGGGAAGTCGTTTGGGAGGTGGTGAGAGATGTGTTCAGACGATGAGAGGAGTATGATGCATTAAATTCACGTTCTTGGAAAAAGCTTACTTACAAAATTGTTCCGGAAATAAGGGTCTGAATCACATAATGCAAATTCAAAAGAAAAAAACATAGGCCTATATAGTTTTATCACACGCACGCGTAAGAAAAACAATAAAAACGACAATGACAACAACAACAAAAACAACAACAACAACAACAACAACAACAACAACAACAACGATGACGATGACGGCGACTACGGCGACGAAGACGAGAACAGAACCCTGATTTCCCGGAATCCCAATTTCAAGGTAATTATACAAATAAGCTGTTGCGTATCTTGAAACTAATTTGATTGGGAAGTGGTGCCCTTAAATTAGTTACAAAATATTCAATATAACGCCTATTAAAATATAAATTCAGCAAAAACATACAATTCAAACACGTACGATCGGACTTTTGCAACTTTCATGACGGACCCACGTCGTTTAATTGTGATGCCAGCTAACAAATTACATTTTGATTATGTCGTAATGTGCTGGAGTGACAGATCAGATTATTCCTTGAATCTATCAGGGTAGATATTTTATATGGATGTCTGTTTAAAATAGACCTAACCTCACCGTGTGATAGCTATTCATTTATCAATATGCCATGCTACTCATAAACTTGTAGCTTTGTATTCTTTCATCAAGGAAAGACATGCATGCTTTAATAGACCGTGAATCCAATCTATCGACTACCTCACATGTAGGCTGACCTCATAATCAATTACGTCATGAATGACGCAAATAAGTCCGTCATAAACGTTTACTCGTCAGCCAAGTTGTACGAATTGTATGTATTTCCTATTTAATACACATTCTGTTAAAAATTTTGATGTTAATTTGACTGGGCGCTGTTGCTGTCATAGGCAGCAACAGCGCGCAGTCAAATTAGTTTCTAAATATTCAACAGATCAGCTCTATAGTTACCACGGAATTAGGATTCTGTGGATTCAGAATTCAAAGTATATAAATCGATCGCAGCACGCGCAAATCATGGGAGGAGCTTAGACAGAGATTTACAGGGAATGGCGAAACGTGGATTCATCTCTTGCTAAATTTTGATACATTTCTCTTGTCTACGAAGGCGGCCATGATTTCCTTTTCAACTAATCAGAAGAATCTTAGCTATTTGCCTCGGTATATACTCTCAATCTGAGAAGCGAGATCTACAGTTTGATAGTGTGGCATAAAAGCACGCATACCGGTAAGTTGTTAAATACATTGAAATGAATTTGAATGGGAAATGTTGTTGCCTAAGGTTTTCAGTCAAAATTGTTTCAAAATCTTCAACGTACTGATAATTACCTAATAATGAATGTGTTGTGTCGGTGTATAAAGGATATCATCGACTCGCTTGAGGATACAAAATGGTGACGAACACGTCTCAAATTCGTGATGCTGATAAAAATGTCCGGGGCAGTGAATGATATGGAATCTATATATGGTTAGGGTACCTGCTTCTAACGGGGCTTTATTTCTAATAATTCGTCCTTTTTGCGTTCTCCCGCACTCGGTGTTTTGGCGACATCGTCAAAACATGTTTTTCCCGCTAGATATATAATTTTTTTACGCCATTTGAAGGTTGTTTTTTTTTATCAAAATGCAGCAGAAATAAGGAATTAGTTTACCTATCTTTTTATTTGGCGTGTGAAAAACATGTGTTTTCACTATTACATTTTTCAGGGTCCATAAAGATGTTCATAATTGATAAAAATCAAATTAAACAAATTAGTCCAGTTTTCGCGTCAGACGACATATGTAAGTTGCTGTCAAACACCGCGTGTTGATTTCACCAACATAATAATTCTTTTCGGTAGATGTACTGAAGGGGCAGGGCGCGCTTATATTAGATAGATATTTATTTCCACAATAGGCCATCGGCCCTTGAGTGCACATTGAACACAATATTTACATGACGGATATCGTATATAAAATTCAATTAATACATAAGTTTAAGTATACTATGGCTGTATATGTTAACAGTTAACTCTGATCTTACAATAATTTATACACACATCCACTCAACCACACAGAAACGCACTCACGCGCGCAGACACGCACGTGCCAGACACTCGAACGCACACCACGAACGCATACACACATGCGCATGCGCCCATGCACACTCGTATATACACACGAACTCACACCCAATCAAATACATGCTCGCAGAGGCAATCCCACTTGCAGGCCCTCATGCGCACGCACACACGCACGTACGCACGCACACACACACACACACACACACTTTCACACACACACACACACGCGCACACACACATGCAAAAGCGTACGCACAAAACGCACCTTCCCACGTACGGAGGCGTACGGCGGTGTACAATATCGTTACGAAAATATGCAATAAGATTAGTAAACTACAAGTTGTTAATACACTAATACAGTACGAATATATTTAGGCTATTGCATTTAGTTGCAACAATAATTGAGCTTATAAAATATATAAATGGTATGCGGTGCAAATCAACCATACCACGAGATACTCCAGGTCATCCGTAAATACACTACAGCAAAGTGATCTCCAAATGACGACACCAAGTAACTATGCATAGAAAGCTGTTGCGTGTTTTGGAAACAATCGGACCAGCGAGGTGCTTCTACCTATGGCACCAGCACCCACCAAACAACCAGCCCCAAAATGCTCAACAGAATTAAAAATATTAGAACATCGAACATAGAAATTAACACAATAATGTTGCACAATACAAATATACATAAATTTACAAGAGTATAAGATTCTATCAAATCCCGCTATTGCGCCTATTGAGATCAATTAATAATGGAAAATTAAATACAGAATTAATATATTTGCTTATTGAAATTGTCCCAACCCGATAACCCATAGGGCTTTAACCCGGTCTTCTCTTCTCCTTTCTTACATGTAACCGAAACGAAAGTGGAAGGAGAAGTGAGACCAGGTCAAGTCCCACCCAACCCACCCACGCATTCGGTTACGAATTGTATGTCATTACTAGGATTACGCTTTGCTATAGATTGAATATTTTGAAAATAATTTGTCTGACAAAGATTCTCACAATATATGCTCCTTGTGCCATCCCCAAGTGTGCAAATTGTATACTGTTGTTAAACTAACAACATGATAGCTGTTGGATATTTGATACTAATTTGACTGGCGATCTGCTCTGTTTATTTTCCTTGTGCTATTTAGTTTATGAATTGTATGTATGTTTGCATATATGCATCATTACTGTGTTCTTATTACCATGATATAATTAATTGTAGTTGAATATTTTGGGACTAATTCGATTGGTGACCTGCTCACTCTGTTGTCCTTATGATATACCGTGTATGAGTTGTATGTATGCTTGCTTGGATGTATAATTACAGTTTTTATTTCTTTGATGCATTTATTTGTTATTGAATATTTTGAAACTAATTCGATTGATGACAGTAATACATTAAACGATATTCACTAGATGAGATTGTAACTTTTTGAAATTACAAATACAGATGAGCTGACAGATTTGTCTTCACGTTTTCTGTATCAAACCACTCACACATATGCCCGGTGTAGTTCGGATCGACCGGTCGGATACCGGCCGTACCAGCTAAGCTGGTTACGCGCCACCCGTCCTGGATTCGTTTCCTGAACACGCCCCTCTGGGTAGAGCCATACGCGTATATAGGCCTATGGGAGAGATAGCGTGTCGAAAAACGACAAAGTTCGTTAAAACGCATGACGCGCATGCGCGCTAGGACGCTGTTTATATGGAGCGCGCAGTTACGACCTATATAGGATGGCGCTTTTAATGCACCGAGATGGTACCCTGTAATCCTTATTGATTACATGTTCCCGTTCAATCTGGCATTAATCAAGACCAGAATTCAACGGGCTTTTCAAATCTGTAAACCATTTCAAAATCGGGTTAAGAAATGGCTGAGTTACCCAGGGAAAGCTCTTCATGTTTATCTTCAAGATATTGCCGTGACGTCATAACCACGTGGACGCAAAGCTTCTAGAATGTTCTAGAATGTTCGACTGCGCTATTATTAGCTGCACGCTGATTGGCTGTTGCTCGAACGATGATTGGATGAAGCCTGCGCCTGTGACGTCGCGAGGAGTATAAAAGGAGAAGCGATCCAGTGATCGAGAGCATCCTCGGCCAGGGGACGAATATGTTGGATCTGTACCAGCCACTACAATCGCGACAGACAATACGCGTCTTCCTTCGCTATGTGTCGAGTTTTTATCCCGTAGCGTGCAGTTCTCCAACCCACCGCACTAAAACAATTTTGTAACTCCCCATTTACGGGAGTAATTTGGAACTTCTGATAATTGTTCACGAATACCAACAGCTACATTCGGAACACAAATTTGCGGCGAGGCCTTTACGGCCTGAATATGTGAGTCTACAGATGTAGAGACGGGATGTTCTTTGATGGATGACTCGCCGGATCTGCCGGCCACGCCTAAAAGTGGTATTTCAATTGCCGCCACACACATATTATGTCGGTTCTTTCAACTTTCGACCGCAGCAGGTAAACTCTGGCCGGTGCGTCTTCAGAGCTGGCTGACGTACCCAGCACCATGAAGCTTTGTTTTGTATCTTCGTTTGGCTCTGACAAACCCCGTTAGTGACGGGTTGTTTACACCTTCCATCCGTGCAATCGGTGTACGGGTACTTTCTTCACCACATAGTACTAGCGTATCTTTTACTGACTGCTCGTTAGACATTCTATTAGGCCTACTACACTAAGCGATGTACTCCTCCCGCCATGAGTGTTCTTGCAGAAGTCTTGTTTGTGGGAAACAGCTTGCAGGAACCAACCAGCTGGAACTTTCCAGCTTCCGGAGAGCGCAACATTTCACGTCGACAACGGATCAACGTATCAATTTCAGTGACACGGTAGCCTAACTTAGGAATGACTACCAAGTATTCAAGTCACTATACTTCACTGTTTAATTATTTCTCTATATAAGTTTTGTTAATTATATTATCCGCAATAATGGTTCCGATGACTAAAAGGAACTGTAACGGTCTTAGGACCACTAGTTATAATTTCTGTATTTGTTGATAATTATTCTCATTTTCCTCAATGTGTTGCTAACTGCACTATAGTAGGTTCGTTAACCTGTACTGTTATATATATCTTGATCATTTGACACCGTATTGATTGTTCTGGTTAGATTATGTATATATATATATATATATATATGACCAGTGGCCATCCGTTCATATGTTTTCTTTATTCATAGAAAATATAGGACTGCAGTGCACATATGAAACACTATGCAGCAACACTTATATATGCAACACTTTCTCCCACCACCAACACTTTTTCACTGAGGTCGCTGTCTGTGCTATAACTCTGTTTAGCCCGGCATGCTACTGACTAAACCTTGTCTATTCAGCTCAGTAGGATAGGTTTAAAAATGATTAGAGACACTTTCTTCATTACATACTGTGTAAAATACTCTTCTCTTCCGGTAGTGCGATAATCTAGCCCCACACTCGGGTAAAACTCATAAGTAAGATTTTGTCTCTCTCCATGTTCCACTCAGCCTTGTGGCTTCTTAATTATTTAGATGTCCCCATCCGCACCATGGGCTGATCCGACTTTGGGACACTATTGGAGTTTTCGAGCGGTGATGGCTAGGGTGTGGTGTCACATACACATTCACATGTATCTTCGGATACTTAGTAGTTAGCACTTTAAGCCAATGTAGGAAAGCACTGCGAAAACACATGTATTAATTATTATCTTATTTACTGACAATCCTCCCGCACTGCAGTGCAAAACTGGCAACTTGTATATAAACCTAATGACAGGTAAAATGGTTAGTTCCATAGGACCTGGTGACGGGCAAGATGCGCATTCCCACCGAATTCTGTTAAGATGTCTGGGCATGATATTTAGATCTGCCACGCCCTTGAGGGAAGGACATTTACGGTGGGAATTCGTCTCTCTTACCCCCACCATAACGATAGGAGAAATGGTCTAATAATGCTTTTGTGAAATGTAACCCATGTCTTGTAATGTCTTATGTGGTTGCGGGGTGGGATATACGGATTCTTATCCAGTTCGGAGATCCTGCTACATAACATGTATGAGCGCTGTCTCTAGTATTGATGTCTTGGGGCATCTGTTCTCCATGACAGCCGCGTCTAATAGCTAGGTAGATATCAGCCAGTTACGGCCTAAACTTTTAAACAACTAAAAGGAATGAGGCAAAGCAGAAGGCCCGCCAAAATGTCTTCATGTAAAGCAGTGCGCATCCCTATAGTCATAATCTCACTAGGTATGGTCTTTTCTTTCTAAAGCATTTTTGATTGAAATATTAACGTAGGTCCATTTTTTACCCACCTTTCTTCTTCCGCTTTAAGCAGTGGCGACACCTTCCCGAGATGGAGACCCACACAAGGCACTTGCCTCTCGCAAGGATTCGGCGACAACGGTCCACGCCATGATAATACTCCTCACCCAAAACTTGCATTAGGAGTAGTGCCTGCGTGAGGCACATCACTTTTCGTCTGATATAACCTTCTTCCTTTCAGCTTAGAGGTATAATAACTTATATTAAGTTAACTAGTTAAGTCTCATGTACGGGAGCCTCCCTTGTGGAGATACCTCTGTGGACCTACGAGTCTGTGTGGTACCTCCGGGAGCCCCATGTTCAAAAGTTCATCTATCTGTCTCTATTTCTCGTGTTTTCGTATGCTCTTATTGTAGTTTTATCTAGCATATTTTTAACTGTTTAGGTAAACTCATTGTATAGTCTTATATTTTTAGGTTACCAAATCAAATCTTGTAAGTCCATAGATCACGAAATTGCTATGGACAGGCATACTGGTGACACGAACTCATGGGATGAGACCATTGTGTTTAACGTTCGCGACGATGGTCGCATGGCCCCACCAGAACGATTTAGTTCCAACAGCCTTAGGAGCTGGTTTTTGTTTCCCGCAGGTCCATCACCCCGAGACCGGAAACTAACCAGCATCATCACTCGTCGTGCACTTGCAGCGCGGCGAGTCGACGTGATACACTGGAATGGCCTGACACTACCCGGCAAGCTACAAGTGGCGCCCGATGTGGGGCTCGAAGAACATCAGTAACACGCAGCGAACTCACGATATAGTGAGCTTACTTCAATACCATCTCAGTTTAGCTCAGACTCCCTCGATCAAGAGGTAGCCTCATACGACGGATTCTCAGCACACATGCTCACCGTCTATGCCAGAGATTCAGTGGAATCAACAACTCCGTATTATAACCTGTTTTCGCCTGTTAGCGATGTCACCTTTTGAGATGCCTCACATGCGGGAACATAATTCAGAACCATATCGGACGTCCGCGACAGGCCAACACCACAGGGCCAAATCGTGGACGACTCCGACAAAGACCCGACTACGGGCATATCTGCAGCCCTTCAGACTACTATCATTCACCCGTGTAATCTACGGAAACTGTATGGCTGGGTGATAATCCACAACACCGCCCCCTTCTAGTGAAACAAGATACTCAAGGTGATTCCCGCCGCAATATCGGGAGGAATCGGCACCACCGTTTCGGTGGTATATCAGTCATGCGACACATCACGACCATCAGCCGACAGCACCACCGCCATATGAGGAACGCCAGTCCTCACCTCGGGAGGAACGACCACGCAATCTTCACAATAATCCGCCTTCTGTCCATAGACCCATGCCGGTCTATGGCGCTACAAATGGGGCGGACTCATTAAATTGGAGTGCGTGTGTCCTGGCTCCTCGGCATTGGCTTCGACGAGAAACACTGACACAACCACCATCTGCACTATGACCAACCTCAGTACAATCCTCAACTTCCCAGATACCCACACCACCCGGATTTCAACCACTGCATTCTTCCAGCGATCTTGGCCGAGTCATTCTCCCTCCCAAATTTAGTGGGGAGAATGACTGGACAAATTATAAGATACAGTTCCAGATCATAAGTTGAACTAGCCGCTGGGTGAATATCTCGCCGCAAAACATTCCGGAAAAGCCCTTCAAGTTCTTGCAGATCTGGGAACGGATTACACACCCAACTACACACAGTTGGAACGAGCACTAATGGAGCGATTTGGTGACAAGACCCTCGGAGAAACCAGTCGTCTTCAACTTAAAAATCTTCGACCACATGTGGGAGAAACTCTTCCTGAGTTAGCTAGCCGAATTATGAGGCTAGTCACCCGCGCCTATCCGAGCATCAATACGGAGGGCATGATCCATTTGCATCTCGACACCTTCATCGATGCATTAAGCTGTGAACCCACCCTTAAAGAAAAATTGTTTCTCAGCGACCACGGAAGTTTGGCCCAATTAACGGCAACCGCGGTACACATTGAGAACTTTCTGTAGTGGGAAAAGAGTAACGGACGCCAACTCCATCCTATTAACGAGATAGAGGGTGCAGCTATCGCCCCACCCGCTAGTGCTCCCCCAGATCATCAACACCAACCACACAGACACCACCACCATCGGATGTGCAGAATTCCAATCAAAATCAAGCACCTGGAGGATGGGCCCATGCCTGTAGAGGAGGGTACAATGGAGCCCCCGGGCGTGGGAACAAGCGAAATAACAACAACAACAACGCAACATGAGAGCGGATAGAAGAAATTAACAAACAAATCTCCGCACTCACTAATTTGGTCACAACACTCAGCCACCACCAAGTTTAGGACAGCAAACACCACCACCACCACACCACCACCGAACACCTGTTTCGGATGCGGTCAGCAAAGAAATTGGAGGGAGCGGTGTCCTAACCGACCTCCCTCTACAACGCCTGGTTCAGACTGTAGCACGCTGCAACCAGAGAAACAGTCAAGCTCCTAAGGGCACCGAATCACACAGAGCCACTTCGGTGCTCGTATCCGCCTCCCAGCTCAACTGCGGCTTTCATGCTACAACATTCAGTGGCTAACCATCATCCACAGAAATCAGTTTTCACACCAACACCAAAATGCACGGCTTCACATATGTCAGTGCCTACGATGCCTCACCCATTTGCAGCAAGGACATCCCTCTCTCTTTCCGCACACGACAAGCCTTCATTCCTATGTAAAACGGCAGTGGTAGGTTGTAGCACCTCCGCTGAGACAACGTTTTTGAAAGCACCACGTCCCGCCACCAAGGCACTAGATTCTCGGTGCCCTCTGATGGGATGCAGAACATCACCCCCGCCAGCATCATCTTCCGCATCCACAGACAGTAGCGATTCAGGAGAGACGATTCACTCTGCCTCATGGATCCGCAAGCGCTGACCTAAACGGAGGAACGCACATCCTTGGTGACATCATTGTTTCTTCTGCGCTTTACCAAAGCATCCTATGAAGCATTGTAGGAAATAGCTTGCACAGGTGGAGCTTCTCCGTCATCCTGTACACGCTGCCGTCTACACTAATACCGCCTACACCGAAACAGCACCAACACCAACACCATTCCTACCCCAGCTCAGTCTTCACCACCGTCTTCACACCAGCGGCGACGACGGGCTGGCCCTTTTCTCACTCAGCCAACCACAAGCATACAAGAAGCAATACGGAAACAGTCAGAATATATACAGAGTGATGCTGTTCCAATACCATTATCATGGACCGCATCATTGGAAACTCTTCCGCAGGTACATCGCAAAGTAATCTACAAATGGGCCTGTCTGTTTAGTGGCATTTCCACTAGTGCCACCATCGACACCGGTGCTTCTATCACAGTATTTAACCAGCGCTTATATGAGAGCAATCCACCTCATAAGGGGACTTAAACCTACAAATATTTACCTACAGACGGCTACAGGAGCCGATGTACCCGTAGCCAGTGTAGTTAATTTAGTTATCCAAACAGAGGAAATGCAATTCATTCAGAGAGTTGTCATCGCCTCTATTCATAACGATGCGCTACTTGGCTCTGATTTCCTCAGTTCCAGCGAAGCCATCATACACTGCAAACAACAGGAACTCGACATACATGGCCGACAAAGACCTCTAGGACCAGCGTCATCATTGTACGACACGTGTGCGGTGAGCAGGGAGAGGAACATATCTTATGGGCCACCACAGCACAGTTAGGAAGCAACACACACATTGCCATGCTGGACCCGACCCTGATTATATGATCGCCTCACAATGCGCAAGTCCTCACATAATAGTGGACACTACTAATAAGGAAAAATTACCTTTTAGAGTGTTCAATGGTACCACAGATCCCATCACTCTGGAACCCGGAGTAAGCTGCGGCCATTTAGTGGAAATAATCTCATTAGAATCACCTGCACTTTCTGAGACAACACCGCAAATAACTGATGAGTTACCCGAACATTTACACCATTTATATCTACGTGCCACCATTGGGTTACTGCAATCACAAAATCGAGAAATTCGGAAACTACTACATAAATATTGTGATAGTTTTTCCTCCGGAGACATGGATCTCGGAGAAACTCATCTCGTATGACACTCCATCGATACAGGCAACAATCGCCAACTGGGACGACGTCTTCCCATTCACAAGGAAGTGGAAGCACACCAACAAGTGAACGACATGTTGCGGACTGGTATTATTGAGCCCTCAGCATCTCCATGGGCTAGCCCTATAGTGCTAGCAGGCAAAAAGGATGGAACCCTGCGACTTTGCATCGACTACCGCCGCCTTAATGATCTTAGCATTAAAGACGCTTATCAGTTACCATGGATAAACCAGGCCTTGGATTCCTTGTCCGGAGCCAAGTGGTTTTGTACCCTTGACTTAGCTAGCGGTTACTGGCAAGTAGCCACGGATGAAGCTGATATGGATAAGACGGCATTCGTTTGTAGGGATGGCCTTTTCCAATTCCGCAAGATGCCCTATGGGTTGTGCAACGCTCCCACAACTTTTGAACGACTCATTGAGCAGGTATTGTCTACCCTGCAATGGGAGATCTGTTACATCGATGGCATAATAGTCTTTGGACCCACGTTTGAGCAAACTTTAATAAATTTGGACACTGTGCTTTCAAGATTCCGCATGGCCAATTTGAAACTCAATCCGAAGAAATGTCATCTCTTCAGACAGAGCGTTGAGTTCCTGGGACACGTCATATCCGGTGATGGAGTGGCTACACAGCCATCGAAAAGTAAGGCAGTAGCAGAGTGCCCTCGGCCCTCTTCAGTTACGGAGACATGGAGTTTCCTTGGCCTATGCCTATACTATCGCCGTTACATCTGACATTTCAGCGTGATTGCTTCACCTCTCTACAAGATCACCGAGAAAGATCGACCATTTGAGTGGACGAGTGAGTGTAAAGGCTCCTTCGGGGTACTGATGGAACTCTTGACGACTGCCCCAATTCGTGCTCATCCTAATCCAAACCTCGATTTCATCTTAGACACTGACGCATCAGATTTAGCTATAGGCGCGGTTCTATCTCAGGTCACCGAAGACGGAACAGAGCAGGTGTTGGGCTATGGTTTACGTACTCTGAATAAAATGGAGAGAAGATATGCAACAACTAAGCGAGAACTATTGGCGGTGGTCCATTTCATCAAGTATTATAAGCACTTTCTGTACGGGTGCCCTTTTACACTCCGTACAGACCATGCCTCGCTATGATGGCTCAGGAACTTAAAAAATCCGGAGGTCCAGGTATCGAGATGACAGGAATCCCTGCGGGTCTATAACTTTAATGTTGTTCACTGTCCCAGCTGCGTTCCAGCGCGGGGTACTGTATGACATCCCATGATGAAGACAGTCCTCGCCAGAAAGGCCAAAGGGTGTATAGTATTAGGCTCAATCTTACTAATACTATCTAGCGCAAATTAAGATTGTTGGTGCACCATGGGAGTGAGTGGCCCATGAGTTAGTGAAAGAAACACTATCCACTGTCCAGGTAAGACGTCGGACGTGACCTACCACATCCGTGCTTCGGATGGTCTGACCTCAGTCATCCACTTCGATCGACTTAAACCTTGTGTCAGTGAAGACCCAACACTAGAGCTTGGGCTGGGCGTTTCACATGACACCAGTACCCAGACAGATATTTCTATGGAAATTAGTATTCCCACAGTTACCAAGCCAGAACGTGGATGAACAGGCAGCTAACGCTGACGACGATGATGAGATACGTACTCGCCCTCTCCCTCATCAGCACGGGTCTACTCGATCTGGGAAGTCGTATCTGAAGAATTTCGTGTTTGTTTTGTCCAAGGGACTGGATGGAAAAGTTGTTCCTCCGATCTCTTCCCATTCCCACCCACTTCATGCTATGCCCCGACCCCCCCCCCCCCCCCGACCCTCATAGAGTTACCACAAGCGGAAGCTGAGGCGGACCCAAGCTTCCTGTGGGGTGGAACATGTGGTGAATAGAATTGAAGTGAAGAGGCTGGATGATGCCTTGGCGTGTCTAGAACCGCAGAACCATACAATGAGGTGTACCCAAACAAGCCCCAAAATCGCCAAACCAATTCCCCCACAAGCGGAACCCATATCCATTACCACACCACAACCACAAATCCAACTGGCATCCCTCGTCTATACACCAAGTTCGGACATCACCAGCCCAGTCCATTTCACACTCCTCTCATCGTCTGTTGACCATCAATCTTCAGATATGAGAGAGACTGCTGCAACAGAGGAGGTGGCATCCCGCACTGCACCGACCAATGTTACCACCCACGGTGGGAATGGAAGCAGCCTGTTCAGCAGACTCTCGGCTCGAATTTTCCCGGTGTCTAAAAATTACGACAGGACACCAACCATCATGTAATGGGAGATGACCACATCCCCCTATCCAAAGGCCACCCCATCCATTTGGCCGACCATACTCCCCCGTGAGCAGTCAGGACATCACACAACAGACAGAACGTCAACACCTACAAGAACACACCTGCCTTCAAGACTGGATGCATCAATTCATCATTGCGCATACATCACATACTTGCTCAGTTATACTCAGCATAATGGAGACAGTCAACATCGGCAACAACAGCATTTAGCAGCACATACCGGTCTTAATTAATTACTGGTAGAGACATAAATATTCCGGCAACAAATTCCTCCCGCACAAATTTGCGGGAGAAATAATATCTCCCGCAGACTACACCTCCCGCAAATAACAACAGACTTGGCATTCACCAGCGTGGAAAACTGGAATGCGCCGACTTCGCTTATAACATTGGGATCATACAGCAGCCTGGACATCCCGACAACAGCATTATCATCAACAAACAGCAGCCAACAAATCTCCCGCGCACACCTTCTTATCCAGTTACGGGAGAACTGATCATATGGATATCAGGAGTGCACTACAGCCATCTATGGTATGCTTCACAGGAGGACGTTTGTCCAATGATCCTCCCCCCCCCCCCCCCGTTCCCTTTGTCCCGACGTCATACGGAAACAGCTAAACTACATACTTCATCTACACGCAATAACAGTCAATATTATTAAGAGACAAAGATGCCCGCATTGTCGTTAGTCACGAGTAGGATTTTACTACCGAAAAGTTGAATTCGACAATGGATTGATCAAAGTTACGACAACATCCAACAGGTCATCTTCGCTCTAAAGTAACTCTGTCCAGCCCACGGGCTCGGCCATTACAGAGTGAAATACCCACAGAGTTCGATAAGGTTGACATTCACGCCGCCTCTCACTCCTACCTCCCGCACCTGGCGGCCATAAACACGTCGCCTTCACCACAGCGCAATTACCATCCACAGAAAACCAGTCACGTGTATCAGATTCAAATCACCAACATGACAGAAACACATACACTCAGGTTGACTGTATTCACAATCTCCGAACGACGGCATTGTAATTGTAATAACTGTGCCACACATTTCTGCGAGTTGTACTGTAATTTAAGCATTATTAAAATGGTACTAATGTGTTTGGTCTAGGCCAGGACAGGAGCTAGTTCTACCCATTGAGGAGAATGCTTGGCCAGCACGCCCGCTCGGAAAACACAGCTACCTTGACTGGGTCAGTAACGTTGATCTACCGCATGAATAGAACTGTTAAACCACACATCAAAATTACTTACAACTTTACTGTTAAATTTTTGATTAAAAGCACAACTGCTCTACCGTGCTACAAATCATTAGCGCACGGGCCGGTAAAGCGGCATCAAAAATCTGACAGTAAAATTAAAAAGAGAATTTCAAAAATTCTCTTCCTTACGTTCCAGTCTATAATCAACACGGGCTGAGAACTACCTATTACAGACACCTACCAAGACACATGTTAAAGAACTCGCGCAAATACGGGACATTATAAAGATCTTGATGTAACATTTATATTTCTATCTCTCACCTCTACAATAGACTACACCTCAGCATTTTGGCTGTCGCCATAGACAGCATACACGTTTCCGATCAACCACGTGCTTTTTAGAGCCATGTGACATTTACTGCTATTTCCAGTAAGTTGGATCAAACGCTTTAAACAAAAGAGCCCCACCAAAAAACCCCGCGACTACCGCAGCGTGATGGAGGAGTGGCGAGCGTGAGTCCGGGAGATTACCGCTTACGTCACCTGGCTCCTACACACCCCATCGGATGCTCCAGCCTAAAATCAAATAGGCAAGTTTATAAGCATCCAACCTGGAGAACCGCCTCACACTAATTAAAAGGTGAGGCTCTGCCAAGAAAAAATAGTACCACGTTTTCATGTTGATCGGATTGTTAAATGTCCGAAATAAAGACAGGTTTAACGAGCCATTCTTCCTATAATTAAAAGTACTCCCTTTATATGGGAGGAATTAATCCTATGACGTCCAGACCGTAAAAACGAGGAAGCATTCATATAAGGATGACCAAATCACCTGGTAAAACTTTTAGGTGTGGTCATCCGCTGCCTGTGACGTCACCAAACAGTATAAAAGGAGGAAGCACGCTCTGAAACTTTGTCTTCCCATCAAAACTCGACACCAGGGAAAAACATAGCATTAGGCTTCTTTCATGTCGCAAACAACATTTTGCTGTTTTTCTTATTATTATTTTTGTTATTATATTTGACCTGGAAAGTATAAACCATGAAGAGATAGGGCATTAGGTTTTGAATAAGGTTCCAGCAACTAACTACCATGCGGGAACAAGAAACCACTCCTTGAAGACTTAGCGTTGTCGGATTCATCTAAAAAGGAATCGGTACCAGTTCCAAAGCGGTTCCCATGTAGCTCATTGTTAGCTAGCGGAGAGCTATGTACCAGAACCTTTACTAAGAAATCCGACTGCACCCTTCATGTTAATAAGGATCATCTTTTCCAGTCAGCCATTTGTGTGATATGCCAGTATCTCTACACCGCTACTCGATACGGGGTGACACACGCACTCAGTTATCATCACCGTGTGTTGGAAGTGACGTTAGTTCCTGGGGAAGAGAATGAGGATCGTGCTGTTTTAGCTACCCGCTTCGAATCTCAGCTCCCGGTTAAAGTTCTCCTGACCGAGAAAATGGCCTGCACGAAGAACAGTACTCGTAGATATCCCGTTAGCCATCGTCTTCCCATGGCTACAGTAAGCAAGGTATCGACAGCCAGACATGAAATCCTGCCCGCAGCAGCATCTGGAAGTGTTACGCCGGTACCTATCACTTCATCCACACTGGTCCTGAAGCAGAGTAAGAAGCGAAAATCTCCCGCAGAATCCAGTTCGGCAGCACCCGCATCGGTTATTAGCCATCCGGCTACGGTCACTACACTCGCCACCATAGTATCTCAAACAGTGTTAGCCAGTCAACCGATTTCAGTGGCAATTACGACACCTGCGGAAATAGACATTCCAAGTTACCCGCAGTCTCCATCTCCATCCAAACTTTCCATAGATGAAGGTCCACGACCGTCGCAGCCTGTGACAATAAGTGTAACTCCGACCCGTGTTATTCAGCACCCGCCTTTTCGCCTTTCTGACCCCGCAATCAGAAAGGGAACCACGCCGGAGCGTCTATATGCGGGAAAGAGACGGATCACACACACACACTGGATATCCAGGCCGTGCCTAACATCACCACAAGTCGTCTATTAAAGTATGCTAAGTTTCGGAAGATGTCATCTCCCACCGTATCCGCTCCCGCACTATGACTTCAGCCTATGGTACAGCTCGCCGCCATCACCACAACAGCAACAACGACCACCACGACAGTGACAACCGCCACTACGACAGTGACCATCACAACCGCATCAGCAACATTGGCAACCACTAGTACCACGGCTGCTATACGGGCGAATATATTGGAACCAGCTGTAACTGTGAGAGACATAATGATGCGCATATTTCCGCCACCATCACTTCGGATGTTTCAGACAGTGCCAATAATGATAATAGTAAAAGCATCCCAGCAATGACAGTGCATCCACGGCGACCCACCACCATCAGTCGCGGGACCCAGACTCAATGGGGAAATTTCACTGCAGAGGTGTGATCATATGTAATTCAGCAGAAATATCAATAGGCGATTCGTAGAAATGTATTAATTATTACATTATTTTAAAAATACTTTTCTCCTTATTATATATGTTAGATCAATTAAATCCCGTCCTTAGGATGACTACGGTTATCCGACACAACCGCACACTTCAGTGCCCGGTTGTGTCTCACACAAAATGAGCATAGCGGATTCCGAGGTTGTAAGAACGTCGTGTGCGACGTAAAGAATACAACATTCTGCAGTGCAATAACGTCACAATCCCGTCATTCAGTCTCAGCTACGCTGAGGCTGCCTGATAAACCCATTCTTATGTTGTTATTATTATTATATATATCTTATTTTTCTTATTATTTTTCTTCCTGTCTCAGACATCATGACGGATATGAGGCCAGCGAGAGCTGACCGTTGCGGCCCCGCAATAATGGGCCGCAAATAGATATTTTATATAATGATAATGCTAGGTGATACGTGTTGCGTACCACTTTATTTACCTGGGGTGTGAAAGTAATACGGTGTGATTAGTAAATAAATACCTCATAAGGGTATGTTACATGGGCTAAATATACCTTGTCTTTTTCTTATTATATTTTTATATATATATTTACAAATTTAAATTGCGGTACGTTGGAGCTTGGGTGTTCTTTGCGGAGATCATGATTATCCACACTCAAAGAGAACACCCATGCGAGCTATTGTTTAGAATCATCTACTAAATAAAGCTATAGCACGCACCGTAATATTGGTAATAAAACAAAGAAAAGAAGAAAGGCCTGGAAAAGTAATTCCAGGTCAAAATTAAAAACTGAAAGTATGCCCCCCCCCCCCCTCCTCTTGGCACCCCTATGTGCTCTGTCTCTTGAATACGCGTCTAATGCGTCACTACTCCTCTCCGGCCACACACGTACTCGGAAAGTCTATAATTCCCGCCTAGTGTACGTCTGTGCGTCGATCCGCCATGCGCGATCGTTTGCCACGGATGTCAAACTAGGAGGGGTGGTGCAGTTCGGATCGATCGGTCGGATACCGGCTGTACCAGCTAAGCTGGGTATGCACCACCCGTCCTGGATTCGTTTCCTGAACACGCCCCTCTGGGTAGATCCATAAGCGTATATAGGCCTATGGGAGAGATAGCATGTCGAAAAACGACTAAGTTTGTTAAAACGCATGACGCGTCTCGGTACTATTTTGATAATCAATTACCGTATTTCGAATATCTTCGTCCGCCGTGAAGAATTCACTGTTCGGGAAATTTATTTCTTTGAAAAAATTGCGAATTCCGCCAGGCAAATATTATTGGTTTGGTTCTTTCCTGCTGATTTTAGTAGTTTCCAGTACTCTCTGGTGTTTCTATATTGGGCCTCTAATAATTGTTTGGTTTCGCTCATTGCGCATTCTCTACGGCATTTTAAAAAATTCTGTTCGTGCCTTAGTCATGTTAACACGTGCACACTCAGTTCGTTCTAATCTGTACATGTTTAGTGCTTTGAAGAATCGATTACGTTTTACTTTGCAGTCATACGAATAATGCGGTATTTGTTTTGCTTTATATCTACATGCTGTCACTGATTTCCGACGGCTAGGCTTTTACAGAAACAAATTATCTGCACATGCCTTGATGGCATTAGTAAAAATATCGCTTTCAAATCTAGATTGATTCTATTTACGCACATGTCCAATCCAAAACACGGCCATAGTTTCTATATATGGTAAAAACTAAAACAATTTAAAGATTTTATGGTATGCAAAATAATCCTTATTTTCATTTTAATCACCAACTTTACTACCTTTCAAAACAACGATACCAGATTTTGATTCGGAAAATTGTGTTGCTGCTGTCTATGTATACCGGATATTACGAAAAATGGAATTTGGCCAGGTCTAGATTTATTACAATAAATTAAGTTGTGCTTCCTTTTTAGCGGCGTTTGTGCCATTAGATTTTCTGATAAACTCTCTGGTTGCTATATCATAGGCAGTGATGTCATATCACCGTCTTGTCGCGATATAAATAACACATTTACATCCTTGTTATAAAGTGGTACCTAAGTACACAAACCCTCTCTGAGAACTTATAATGGGTATTTACACACGGTATATTTATTTGAAGGAATTAAAAAATGTTAATGCATGTATTATTTCACTGAACATCTGCTAATTACTAAACATAATCCATTTTATGACGAAAGTTTTACATTCATATGCAATCCGGAAAACTGTCCATACCGTCCTAGAAACCGGTACTCGGACCATACCATAAGCTATCAGTACGCATCACGTTAACCTAAGAACGATTCGTGTCTCCGTATGTTGGTCGATAACGTTTCCAAACACAGCAGAACAAAGGTCTGACAGCACCATAGAAACGCGGACGTTTAACCTTTTAATGGTCAAGAATATCTAAATATTTGCTTATTTAATGTCCATTCGCAGGCCAAGAGAAGACTATTTTTGAAAATTTAACACTGGAATGACAGGCTCGGTTACCGAGCCAGTCATTCCAGTGGTAAGTCTTCAAAGATAGTCTTCTCTTGGCATGTAAATGAACATTCCTCAAGACCACTGCAGAAGGTTATGAAAGGGTTAAGAGTCTTCAATACAAAACGGATCTGGCTGGCGGGCGATAGGTCAACAATGTTAGGAGAGAATACGGCTTTAGAGCATAATGATTAGGATTTATTTGATAAAGAAATAAAATAAAATTCAGCATCCCTAACCAGTTAGTGGATATAAGAACCATTAGAGATAACGCTATGATATATAACTAATACACTTTCTGAAAGAAAAGTGCAGTTTTGAAAACTATTTGCTGATATGACTGGCTTTTTACGAAGCCAGTCAAATCAGTGAACAATTTTGAAAAGTGAATTTTTCATGTATGCAGGATTTAATTTTCCGTAACTAAGAGTTGTTTCCCTGGGCTTTGCGTGGCCATTGAATGGTTAATCACATATACGTTCGCATGTGACGTGTAGATTCTTCATGCATGCTGTCAGCGAAATTCTCCTGTCAATGATAGGTAGACAGGTGAAAATGTGTGCTCCTGATATGTCAGGTGCAAATGCAAAGGTGGGCATCAATGAATGATTTCAGTGGTCAGACGTTAAGGTGATTGCAGTTGCTCAGGTCTATCCACGCGTGCTCTTAGACAGATGAGAACGAGAGGGCTCCGGATGAGGCAAGCGGTAGATAGGCCTGAGCAACACTTTTCAGAGCAACTTTCACGAAATACAATACTGACAGTACATGCCATTTGCCACTATGGTATGCCAAGAGAGTGGCGTCCATAAATTGGTAAGTTTACCCGCCTAGGATACACATTTTAGACTTCAAATGAACATTTCCAGTTTTAGTTATGCCCCACCCATCTCTAGCTAAGCGCCACCCACACCTTTCTCGCGCTGGGATCGATCGATCGATCCCTGATCACCCTGACTATCAATTTCCAGAAAACTATACAGCCACAATGTTGAAAATTGTGAAACTAATTTGACTGGATGGTATTGCTGCCTATGGCAGCAGTCAAATTAGTTTCAAAATGTTCCACAACATCTTTATTAAATATAGTAAAACATAGAATTCGTACAACAACGCTTAGTCTGTCACCATTTATGCGTTCGTGACGTACTTATCTACACCATTAATGATGTCATTGATCATGACGTCATCCTACACGTCACGTAGTTCATTATGACGTCAGATGACGGACGGGTAACCTGGAAAGGTCCATTTACAGGGCATGTATATCGAAGTGGGTATGTGAAGGGTACAAGACAGGAAGGAAAGCGCGCAACGCTGCTGTGGCGGCACCCGCTAATAATCTCAGAACTGTTGTTAATACACATGTTGCAGTGGCAACGTTCAATATAGATACAAATACTATGGTAGAATATATTAATATATCACGTTTCTTGTACCCCTTGGACGAAGTCATTGCCTCATTGTGGTATTTCAGCCCTCTAATATCCAGTTTATTAAAAAATATCAAGATATTTCCTTATTGAATGTCCATTTGCAGGCGAGAGAAGACTATTTTTGGAACTTTACCACTCCAATGGCTGGCTGAGTTAACGAGCCAGGCATTTCAGTGGTAAATTTAAAAAAATAGTCTTCTTTGACCTGCACATTAACATTCCTCAAGAGCCCCCCCACCCCCCACCCCCCACCCAGAGGTCGGTTTTGGCTGGCTTCGTCAGGAAAGGGTTGCAATAGACACAAATTGCATGCCGCCTGAATCCAGGTCTGATATCTGTCTACCGATAAATGTAGTCCATACGATATTGCCATGTGATATGCCCATATATTCCATGTACTCAATGTCTTCGTTGTCTGCTCCTCCTCCAACGAGTTTCGGCTTTAACCCTTTCCACCGTAAATATAAAATACGATAAATAGACCATTCCAGTTTATCCATCCATCATATGACATCATAATCAACCACGCGATGTGTAGGATGACGTCATAATCAATTACAGCATGAATGACTCGATTTAGTCAGTCTTAATCGCTTAGTAGTCTGACATGTTGTACGAATTGGTTGTCTGTACTATTTAATAAACATAGGCAGCAACAGCACCCAGTCAAATTAGTTTCAAAATATTCAACCGCTTACCTGTATAGTTTTCTGAAAATTGATAGCCGTCCTGGCCATCAATTTTCAGAAAACTATACAGGTAAGCTATTGAATATTTTGAAACTAATTTGACTGGGTGGTGTTGCTGCCCCTGTTTATTAAATAGTAAAGACATACAATGTTCGGGGATCGATCGATTCCATTACGGACGAAGCGTGGATGGAGCTTAACTAGGGATGGGTGAGGCATGGCTAAAACTGTAAAGGCCCGTTGTTTACGATCTATATCATATGAAGGCAACACTTTCCTATCGAATTTGTATCAAAATATTCAACAACTTTCCCTGGTAATTGTTATAGTGTGCGATTGGATATCAATTGCTAAGTTTAATTCCATGGACATAACCTTTTGACATGCTCAGTAAAGTAACTAACTGACTATTGTTCTACAGTCGAAAGTAATCTAGTAGTTAAGCTAAATTAACTTAAGTTAAGTTAAGTTATTTGCCTTATGCTCTGCTCCTTATTCGAACCTTTGTTCTTTGTAATACTTCACCGTATCTTGACTCTTTTCCGTTATTTTATGCTGTATAAATTTACAATTTACCTTGTATTCAGAAACACCCATTAGATTGTTTTTTATACAGTCATCATCATCATCATCATCATCATCATCATTTAGACACAAATAATTAACATGAGGCACTCGTATAATATAATAACTATACATATAGTCATACGACGTAGTCCATTTTTGTATGATTATGATGAGTTGCCCCACCCATCTCTAGCTAAGCTCCACCCACACTTCGCTCGTGTTTGGATCGATCAATCCTTGAACTTTCTGACTATCTATTTCCAGAAAACTATACAGGTAAGCTATTGAATATTTTGAAACTAATTTGACTGGGCGCTATGGCTGCCTATGGTCAAATTAGTTTTAAAATATTCAACAGAATGTTTATTAAATCGTAAAGACATACAATTCTTGTCGGACTATTAAGCATTAAAGATGGACTAAATCGAGGAATTCATGCGATAATTAATTATGACGTCATCCTACACGTCACTTAGTTGATTATGATGTCATATGACGTCAGATGATGGATGGATAAACTGGAAAAGTCCATTACCATGGCCAGGATTTAAAGTCTAAAGTTTATATAACATAGCTGAAATACAATTAAAATTCATCTCACACATACTTATAAGCAGAAACAACGTAGATACTGGACGCGGTGTAGCTGGCACGAGCTCTAGTATAGGCGGTATTTCAATTTAGCTCTAGTATAGTTTATCAGTTGAATGCGATTGTACACATATATTTTTATTAAAACAAATTGATTTACCACAAATTGCTTTTTTCGGAAAGGTGTGTGTGTGTGTGCGGAAAATCCGGCAGTTTTCATTCAAATTATGGAGCAAGGGAGATAAAAGGTTTCTTATAACATATCGATTGAACCAATAAATTAGCGTAATTACGTCCCTTGCAGGTGATAAATTGTCTGTTGGAATTCGATCGTTATCTTTGTGGAAATCTATCAGATACTGAGCAAAGGCGATTTTTGTCGTTAGCCGAGAACCTGTCAGGTGAATCGTTGTGTATTTTCTGAAGTAATGACGTATATATATATATATGTGATCTATTTATGTGAAGTTATATGAATCATTTTAAGATCAAGCTATCTCAATGTGGAGTAACGCATTTAGCTCCACCTAATCCCATTGATTCAGCAGTACACACATTCAACGGCAATGGCCAACTTCTTACAATGTCAGCAATTTACTTATAATACTAAAACGAGGTTTAAGAAACAGTGGCGACATAAGAATAAGGAGCGAATGCTGCTGCGTGATGTTTTCAGACTACTACAGCCGCAGAACACAGTATATCTTTCTCCTCCTCCTCCTCCTCCTCCTCCTCCTCATCATCATCATCATTTTCAGCATCATCAGCATCATCAGCCGCAACATCAGCATCTGCCGCATCATCAGCCGCATCGACGTCGTCGTCGTCGCCGTCGTCGTCGTCGTCGTCGTCGTCGTCGTCGTCATCATATCATCATCAACCTAGTGTTTTGGTTTCTATCGTCCGTCAGTAAGATATGTATGAAATACACTATGCATTTCTTCACTGGCTCCTAATGGACAGTACCAGTTTTAGCTATGCCCAGACCATCTCTAGATAAGCTCCACCTACACCTCCACCTCGCTTGTGTTGGGATCGATCGATCCTTGAACGCCCTGACTATCAATTTTGTATGGCAGCAACAGCGTCCAGTCAAATTAATTTCAAAATATTCAACGTCATCTTGATTAAATAGTAAAGCGTTCGTGATGTACTTATCTACGTCATTCATGGCGTCAATTTCTATGACGTCATATGATGGATGGATAAAATGGAAAGGTCCATTACAAAAGCAGGGATCCGATATGTCGCCAATCAAAATACGCAACTTGTTAGCTGACGTCACAACCAAATGCTTTTAAATTGTATGTTTTT
Organism: Chaetoderma sp. LZ-2023a; assembly: GCA_034401795.1. Lineage (NCBI taxonomy): Eukaryota > Metazoa > Mollusca > Caudofoveata > Chaetodermatida > Chaetodermatidae > Chaetoderma > Chaetoderma sp. LZ-2023a. Next base: position 128,475,687 of record CM067359.1, read on the forward strand.
GGTTTATTTACAATATAACTTCTTAGGTCTTAGCTCTGCCCCGCCCATTTCTAGCTAAGCTCTTCGCCCGTGTTCGGATCGATTTCCACTATCAATTTCCAGAAAACTATACGGGTAAGCCTATGGCAGCAACAACGCCCAGTCAAATTATGTTCAAAATATTTAACAGAATGTTTATTAAATAGTGGACCGGGTTTGGTCGTCACACGGGCTGGTTGGCACAGTGCCTCTAACTGCCAATATACACAATTAGCAGGCAATGCGAGAGTTGTAGGTTGCACCTAATTCGTAGACCATCTTCTCGTGTGTGGTAAGTCGGCCTAAAAATTTAAAATTTCCCTATTGTATGCTAAGCCAATCGCGATGCAAATTCACACGTGGGCGCATGGAGATATAATTGCGCAAATAAACTATTGGGGCTGGTTGGCAGTACTTGTCACATTAAATTTGGTGTTGTTTGTCACATGTGACAACCAACAACAATTGATTCATGATTACATGCAGCTATGATAATACTAAGTATGGCGTGTTTCTACACCCTCCAGCATGCTTACAATGCGGTTCCTGATTGCCACATTATGTATAGACAGCTTTTATCTGGTATATACAGTTAAAGTGCATATTCACACCAGAATGATTGAAAATAAAATTGTTAAAATTGCATACTTTTATAATCTTAAATTTTTTGCATATGTATAATGAAACGAAATAAATCTTAACATATGATGATTCCATTCCATATAAATTAATATAATTTTTTTAATTGCGAAATTGAAATAGAGGCCCGTGCCTCTATTTCAATTCCGCAAATTAAAATATTATATTAATTTATATGGAATGGAATCATCATATGTTGAGATTTATTTCGTTTCATTACATATAGGCTCACAGTTTAAGCCTCTAAAATTGTATAATTTAAATAACTTTATTTTCAGAAATGTTGCTCTGAATATACACCTTTAACATGCTGGTGTTGATGATGCTGATGGTGGTTGGTGATGTTGAAAGTAAGTAATGATACGAATTCTAATAGTAATCTACTTTATGACTGTGTTTGGAATTATAAAGTATTTGTAACTTTAAAAAGAGAAACAGAAAAAGGTTAACCCCGCCAGATGTAATACTCAGAGCTCTAAGACAAGATAAAATGGCATGTGATGATGTAACAGGGAATACTGACCTACCGTCTATCCAGGTTGGATGTACCACTATGTGTTATATAACACTATTCTCAATGAGCAATTGGTGGAATATATTACCAGAAGTATCTGTTTGTCATGGTCTTTCACCTTCGGAAATACGAACACTTTTCTATCAATAGCTAATGAGTGGCGTATACCCTGCTGATGGTTAGACATTGAACAAGTGAGTCCTACACCATTCGTAAAACCGGCACCAGACCTTGTCAAAAGCAAACCAGAGGCAACACGTCTAAAACTAATATCGGTACGTTCTCCGACAATCTGTAACATATTTTGAGGCAGGACAAATTTGGACTGGTGATTTGCGGAATATCTATTAAACTGTTCTGACGACGGGTCATAAACCGAATAAAATAGTTGCTCGTCGGTGGGGGTTAACCAAGTCGGTCCAATGACATCTGCTGAGCGAGGAACTCTTATTCAACGATATTCTATTTTCTCCATGTGTATTGCCACGATCATTCTGTGCCAACTGTTACAACTGGAAGCAAATGTGATGCAAATTCATTCTGTGGGATGAGATGGCTAACCTAGCAAAATTTCCCATATAAATCAATGAATTTCCAAATTCCCAATTCCAAATATTAACTTGAATCAGTAGCACACAATTCACAGGCAATGACTCGCATACAGTTGCGGCCAGTATGGGATCTATCCACACCTGTAATCAGCAGCACACAGTTCACAAGCAATGACCCGCATACAGCTGGGACCAATATGGATATATCCACATCTGGAATCAGTAGCACACAGTTAGTTCACAGGCAATGACCCGCATACAGCTGGGACCAGTATGGATATATCCACATCTGGAATCAGCAGCACACAGTTCACAAGCAATGTCCCGCATACAACTGGGACCAGTATGGATATATCCACATTTGGAATCAGCAGCACACAGTTAGTTCACAGACAATGACCCGCATACAGCTGGGACCAGTATTGGATGTGTCCACATCTGGAATCAGTAATACGCTGCCCACTACTGATGACGATCCTCCATCTGGAACCGCAGCACATAGACCTACCAGCACAATACAAACCAATGATGAATTGCTCAGACGTGGACATATGCAAAAGAAATGATCCAAATATACATGGGAATTTACGACCACTAGCAAGAGCTTGTCCTGATAAAATTGCAAAGCTCCAAAACAATCGAAAATGTAGTGCCGCTACTTCAATAAATATGCCATTTAAAATGATAATTGGGGAATGAAAGTAAAAACGTATTCCATGCAGTCTCAAAGAATGAAATGCTCATAAATGCAATAAGTGGTGCACCTTCTAAGACTAAAACATTGAAGAAGACAGGTCACGGTAAACAAGTCTTCAGATGGAGATGCTTACATTGGGTGTGTGTGCGTGCGTGCATGCATGAGTGGGTGGGTGAGTTGGTGAGGGGTGAGCGCGTGCGTGCTTGAATGTGCGTGCGTGCGTGCGTGCGTGTGTGTGTGAGCGCGCGCGTGCGTGCGTGCGTGCGAGCGTGTGTATAACCCTACTCAAACCGCATGTCGAAAGGTTGGACCCAGTGTGCCTCGGGTAAAATGTGCCCGCAAGAGGCTTGCACACCAAGGCAGCGAATGTGTATCGTCCTTAATCGAGACTGAAAGGGCGCTGATAGTAAATAAGCGATCAGTTGGTTTGATATCAGCTGTAATCATATTTGCTCGTATAGGTTATTGTAAGTAGTTGCCTACTTGTATATTAGATAATTGTAATTGGTATGACCGAATACAAACATGCCGCTATTATGAAAGAGATGTAGACTATTACCTTACCTTCTACTATAAAATCATGTGACAATCAACCCCATATGCTGTGACAACCAACCCGTATTGGTGGTTGGTTGTCTTAGAGGAGGGACGGTTTTGAACAGCCCACATAACATATATTGAGTAGTTTTAAGCCTATGTTAAAGAAACAATAGGTTCGGGAAAGATTGCACTGGAACTTCTACTTGATTGAGACTTGTATCCCATCATGCTAATTATTTGCTTCCAATTTAGTATAAAGTGTAACAACCAACCCCAGTTTCTCCTAAAGACACACAATTCGTACAACAACGCTTAGTCCGTCACCAATTATGTGTTAGTGACACACTTATCTACGTCATTCATGACGTCATTGATCATGACGTTATCGTATCGTTACGTACCTGATTATGACGTCATATGATGGATGGATAAATTGGAAAGGTCCAATAAGAAAACATTCGGTGGAATAGTTTGAAATTAAATTTACTGGGAGTTGTTCCTGCCAAAAACAAAAACAGATCCCAGCCAAATTAGTATCAAATATTCACCATGTTACCCGTATAGCTCAGCTGAAGTTGAGGTTCTGGGAAATGACAGTTCAAAGTATGGAAATCAATTCAAACGCGTGAACAAAGTGGATGAAGCTCCAAGGGTAGAAAGCGATAAGTAGCATAGCTGCTGGAAATGGATTTCTCTATTAATGTGTTTGAGCTTTACGCGGTCCAAGTACGCACTGCTCAATGGCCCTTTCCAGTTTATCCATCCATCATGTGTCGTCATAATTAACTACGCGGCATGTCGGGTTACGTCATGCTCAATAACGTCATGAATGACATAGATAAGTACGTCACGAACGCATAACTGAAGATAGACTAAGCGTTGTTGTACGAATTGTATATCTTTACTAATTAATAAACATTCCGTTGAATATTTTGTAACTAATTTCACTGGGGCTGTTGCTGCCATAGGCTGTACACAGACAGCAACAGCACCAGGTCAAATTGGGTTCAAAATATTCAACAGCTTACCTGTATAGTTTTCAGGAAATTGATAGTGAGAGAGTTCATGGATCGGTCGATCCTAACACGAGCGATGTGTGGGTGGAGGTTAGGTAGGGATGGGCGGGGCATCGCTAAAACTGCAAAGTTCCATTGCATATATGGGGCATGGAATACATTTACAGGCCCCCAATAGCGGATGTTGTGACACCTGCAGTTTTATTATATCACGTATTCTATGTAGCACATTGCGGTACACTCTGACAAGGAATACAATGTAAATATGGTAGTTGGATAAAAATGTGTGCAAATATGCCACTAACCATGTAATAACATTTGTATCACCGCTCATCGAGTGAGCAACCAAGCAGTGCGCTGAAACCTTCACTAAGTTTTTACGGCATTGTTGTAATGAAAAAGGCTTTGTCCCGATATATTTATTCCATCCTGGACGGTGATGAAGCAATAAGTGTTATTGTCTTAGTGCCGCTTTCCATGTAAGCTTGTATGCGCGCTTTTCTGCTAGCAGAAAAGTCGATCCAGTGCATTTAGATAGAACCATTTCCATGTGAGCTTTTAAGTGCGCTGAAATTCTCTGGCTTAAAAATAAGTCGCGCAGTTAGCGACTTTTCTGCTCGCTTTTCCGCTAGCAGAAAAGTCGGTCTAGTGCATTTCCTATATATACATTTCCACGGGCGCTTGTCCGTGCGGCTGAAGCGCGCGCTTGTTATGTATGTTGATCTTGTACGCATGCGTGTAGCCTGATAAGCAGGTTTTCTAGTAATTGTGGCGTTTAAATGTGTGAAGATTTACATGCAATAATGATGCCATACAAGAGTCAGCTTCTGTATTATTTGCGCAAGAGACAAAGAACTCGGATTCGTATGATGCAGTTAATGCGGTTGACAAACTAAAATAGAGTGCACAGATACTGGGTGCAGATATTGTTCTACCAGATCAATTAACTGCTCCTGTTTTTGAAAGCTCAGCTTCAGGACCTGGCCACTGTACTCGCCCACATGGAAATGGACAAACCCGCGAGCAGAAAAGCTTGCGAGAACACGCGAGCAGAATAGCTCACATGGAAATCGGGCCTTAAAGTTATATGTCATTTATGTCTAAGCAAGAGGGACTATCAGAATGAGCCATGAAAATCAAACATGTTCCGTTGACAACTCTGAAAATGCTGGCTGCTGGGCCGGTACTGAACCAATACCGGACTGGGCAGGTACTGGACCAATAGCTGGACAGTACTGGACCGACACTGGGCCTTTACGGTCCGGTATTGGTCCAGTACCGGCCCGGTATTGAGCATTATTGTGGAATGCTCAATAGGTGATGTAAATGTGTATTACGTTTTCCTTACCCGGGTCTTGTTTTATTAAAATACTTTTTAATGTCCTCTCTGACTGATTGAGCAGCCAAGGAATAGACTAATGGGTTCAAAGTACTGTTACTGAAAAGAAAATACACGGCGATAAGAAAATCCTTATCCTGATAAAGACGGTGTCCTTCTGACAGATGGTATATTAATGGGTATGTGTTTGCAGGTATCCAACATATATAAAACATGAGTATGACTATAGTTAGTGCACATCGGTATCTTTACGTACTTGTTGTACCTTTAAGCTTTTCCCTGCTAGTTTGACCCGGAGGTACTTCAGAACATGTAGCAGAGGGATGAGTACTGCGGGGTATACAGTGTTGACGCAGAAGAACGCTGTATCACGGATAGGCGTAATCCCACGGAACTCACAAAGGTGTCCTATCTCTCCATTGTACAGTACCCGGTGCGGATAATCATAGTACAACATTGGTAAGAAAGCGAGCAGTACTACCGTCCAGGTAATCAGACAACCATTGCGAACGAAAGTAGTCGTTATTCTCGCCATGGCTTTTAAAGGAAAACATAACTGGTAGAATCGAATGGCAGCAAACATTACGAGATGATGACAACTCGCTGTGGCTGACACTGAACCCGCGTAATGGCACGCTTTACACACGATATTGTGCATCCAAACCGGACCATCTAACGCTGGCCAAAGAAATGCTGCCCACGTAGCACTGAACAGGTGATATAAGGTGGTAGAGTAGAAACACATTAAAGACAACGCCTAACAACATGTAAATGGTAGGTATTTCTTTAAAGAGAATCCTGGGTACTGCATCATGTGAGCTGAAACGTACTTCAAGATGGCTTTGCTCAGTGAAGGAGGAGTTTATGTTAAAATAATAGCCGTATTGTTTCAGCATTGTTTCTGTATCTCGACCAGACAGTCTAATATCACATACGCTAGTCGAGTTTGTGAACAGTTGTCTTTCGCTTAAATATTCTACAACTAATTAGATTAGCATATTTAAGCTGAAAGTAAATCGGCTACATCCTCGCCTATTCAAAAATAATAATAATAATAATAATAATAATAATAATAATAAAAATAATAATAATAATAATAACGACGACGACGACGACGACGACAATAATAATAATAATAATAATAATAATAATAATAATAATAATAATAATCTATAGACACTGCTGTCTTAATTATGTGAGAGAAATAGTAGATGCAGGTGTATATATAAACAGACTGTCTTAAAGACGCACTAACTTGATTTAAAATACAATACACACATACATACTGCGTTGCTTAGTGTTCACGTTTGTGTTTCATTTAACTTTGATGTCTAACGATGCAATTATGACAAACGATATATATGGAGATCGCATTACTTTGTCTGGGTGGAAGTTGGGTAGGTGTGGGGGCCAATCGATGAATACGCCACACAACGACATTCTTTCTCTTTGTCAATCAAGAGTGCAGTTGCCCTACACCCGAGCTCTATCTAGTGTGACCACCAACTTTCAGTAACCTCACAATAGAGCTAAATAGTAAATTATGTAAGGATCAATTCATATCACCCTTACATATCCATGTGCTCAGCCAGCTTGATTAAAAAAATATCAAAGTACATTGATATTTTAGTCATACTGTTATGCATAATGTTCACTACAACTTTGTTTAGGTTAGTCGTGCTCGGCCTTAAGAGTTTTACGCAACGAGGGCGTCATGCTAGTATGTGTGATTACTGTATTCTGCGGCTGTAGTAGTAGAAACATCTTTCAACTGCAACCATCCCTCCTTCGCTTTTGTCCACTGTGTCTCATCCTCAGCCGAAATCCTTAGCTTCCCCAGGTCCATTCTTGACTTGAGTGAACCGAGTTCTGGGGTCGATATGTCACTCAAATATCTGTTGTCATAATCAATTATCATTCTAGTTAGCTGACGTCAAAATCACTTTGGTGTACTAAGTCCGTCACGAATTGAAAAAGTCCATCACGAACGCGCATACATTGTATGTTTTTGTTTAATTTAAAATAAATTATAATCCTTTCATGCCGAAACCGATTTTGAAACCAACCAAAACCGGCCCCTGCAGTCGTCTTGATGAATGCCCATTTGAAGGCCAAGAGAAAAGTATTTTTGAAAACTGTTTTGAGTGGTAAATTTTCAAAATACTCTTCTCTTGACCTGCAGATGGACATTAAATAAAGAAATATTTAGATTATCTTGATAAAATTTAGACATCAACGGCTTGATAAGCATTCTGTAGAATATTTTGAAATTTATTTGACAACGAGTTGTTACTGTCATATGCGTATCTGTATTATTACCTTGAAATTGAGATTCTGGCCCGGCATGGTTCAAAGTATTAAAATCGATTCAAACAGGCATACAAACTGCGCGGAACTTTGGGAAAATGAATCTCTCTCAACTTCCTGCTGTTTTATTGATTTTAAACACGCATTTGATACTGTATGACGTCAGGATTTATGGACCAAGCTTGGTGAAAGTAACATATCAGGGAAATGCTTCAATATAATTAAAAAAATATCAATCATTCGTATGTCGACACAAAACAAATCCGAATCAGATCGTTGTTGGTGCAAAACTGGCGTACGACAAGGAGACACGTTTTCGCCTTTCCTAATCGCCATAGTTCTTAAAGCAAGAACTGCAAGAACATGACATCTGTCGTCTGTCATCACTAAGCGAAACTGCCTACAAAACCCTACGTTTATATCTATACCTTCAATACCTTGTAATCATTCTTTGCGCATATGACCAGGTTATTATTGCAGACACAACGCAATCACTACACGCCACATTAAATGTTTTCTATGCCTATTGCTTAAGCAGTAAAGTAAAAGTTAATTATTAGACGACAAAAATAATAATATTTTCTTAGACAACTGCACCACAGACAAGTAGGTCTTTACATGGGACGTGACAATGTCGATAACGCTAATAAGTGCATCTACATAGGAACTATCTTTAAATACAACCATAGTCTTGCTGCAAGGCACACAACAACTAAATCAAGGAAGAAATATAGCAAACTATCATCAATCTGATACGTCGTTGCTTTAGACTACCGAAGGCACCAAAACTATAAGATAGAATGGATGGAATATTTAGAAAAATCTCTTAATGACTACATGAAATATACATATTTTAGAAGCGAAAATTTTAACAAATCAGGTAATGAAACAAATAAAGAAAACTTTACGGACTCAAATCGAAATCACCTGGAAAAATTAAATACTGACATGGACTAGATTAACATTTCATGAAACCATACAGTCATATTTAACAGCGCTACTATATAAGGAAGCCATTACACACTACCACTTTCGAACTTTAAATCACCAATTAGGCATTGGACCTTAACATTTGATACGAAGAGATAGGGATGAGAAACTATGTGATATGTGTACAAGTAGTAAAAATGAGACTCACGTTTATTTTATTGGCACGAATTTCATACAGACCGGCAATATTACACACCACATCATTATGTGATAAACAGCAATTGCGAAAAAGGTGTTATCAAAATGCAATAAACGTGTTTTAATCAAATTATGCAAATACATTTGATTAGTAAAAAAAATTAATACGGAACAGAAGCCTTATATCATAACCCTTATGAACTGCACTGTTATGCATTCATGCGGAACCCATAAAAGCTCACAGAACTATCTATGTGTAAGAATATGGTGTTGAGTGTTTTAGGACTAGACTAACTGCAGCCAATTTCAACCCAATTTAGTAGCAACTTCCTGTTAGACTGGTTAAAAGACATTCAACTTCTTAACTGATCATGGATATTAACCTAACCTTTACCTATGCACTCTACGCCTTTAGCGCTAGACCAACCGTGGAGTGGATCTTTCAAGTTTATCCATCCATCGTATGAGGTGTACGTAATGAATAACTTAGATAGGTGCGTCACGAACGCATAATTGGTGACGGACTAAGCGTTGTTGTATGCATTGTATGTCTTTACAATTTAATAAACATTATGGTGAATATTTTGAAATTAATTTTACTTGGCGCTGACACAGGCAGTCAAATTATTTTCTAAATGTTCAACAGCTTTCCTGTATAGTCTTCTGGAAATTGACAGTCAGGGAGTTCAGAGATCGATCGATGCCAACACGAGCGAGGTGTGGGAGGAGCTAAAACTGGAAAGGCGCATTGTATTATTGTCACGTGCATTATTGACCTTAATGTATTATACCTCATATATGACCTCTAGTACATCATATATTGACATGATTTTCTTGGACATATTCTTAGCGTCATTGATTATGATGTCATCCTACACGTCACGTACTTGATTATGACGTCATGTGATGGATTGATGAACTGGAAAGGTCCATTGTATAGTATTATGGTAACGCATAATATCGCGTCATATAGTTGACTTTCACGGGGACCTAGATTTAGGTATATATGAGTGAATTCTGTTTTGGCTTCATTCACGAGGTTTGCAACTTTGAGCTGTTCTGCACAAATTGGAAGTTGCGTATCAAGAGGACCTGTCGATAAAGTCAACATCATATGCATATTTCCGAAAATGTTGGTCCAGATCCCAGAATGAATCATAATAAAGAAATATTAGTTACCTCTCCGGGATGTAGAAATTGTTTGATTGTCCCTTAATCAATTAGTACTGAAGAAGTGACCGAGAGGGTCAAGAAAGCTACACTCAAAACAATTTCTACATCCCGGAGAGGTTACTAATTTTTCTTTATTATCATATGCATACTCCGTCTCTAGTGGCCTAGCTATCATTGAGATTCGACGGCCTTGTGGAGTCACTGCCAGTGACTCTCTGGAGTGTTCTCGAACGGATGATGCTAAGAAAACTGTGGATAAACCATCACATCCATAATGGACTTTTTCCAGTTTTGGCTATGCCCCGCCCAAACCATGCACATGTTGAGACCGATCGATCCCTGAACTCGCTGACGATCAATTTCCAGAAGACTATACAGGTAAGTTGTTGAATATTTTGAAACTAATTTGACTGAATGCTGTTGCTGTCAAATTAGTTTCTATTAATTAGTTTTTTTATTAAATAGCAAAGACATACAATTCGTACAACGTGTCGAACTATTAAGCATTTAATACGGACTAAATCGAGGCATTCATGTTGTAATGGATTATGACGTCATCCTACACGCCACGTAGTTGATTATGACGTCATATGATGGATGGATACACCTGTGTTTGTCAATAACAGCCTCATCAGATGTAGTTCGCCATCATCACAGCCGGCTTGATGGAGAAATTCAAGATCCGGGTGGTTTCTTAAGGTTTGTGACTGCGATGAGTGTACCTTCTCCCACAATATTGAAATTTTGATGTTCAAACACAGAGCTGATGCTGTGTGCGATTTGTGTCGACATGGTATTATTTGCATATTTAAGGAGTTCGTTATTAATGCAGCAGGCCCACATGTAGCGCCACATATTAGAGATGGTAAAGATCATCTAGCTTCTGCTTGTGTTATTGGCGTTTGTGGCGGGGGGGAGGGGGAGGGGGCGTGGCTAAAATGGTCCGTTGTATTATTAGCATGTGGCTGAACTTCAAACGTGAGTAGAGGCTCGTTTTTTGTATCAGTGAACAGATATTTGACAGATTCTTTGATTGTGTCAGCCTTTCACTTCAAAGCCGATGAAGAGACAATCAACTTTATGTACATCAAGTAGTTGGCGTGGAGTGCTGATTTCCTAGTGCTTTGCTTGCTCTGAACATATTTCGACAATCATCGGTAGACATGATCTTGTTTACCAGGTCACCTGCTCTTTTGGTGAAAAGTTCTATCAATCGTTCACTGATTTGCCGCAAGATCTTATTGTGATTTTGTCTTAGTTCACATTGGTGTTTATGTTGACCGCCTTGATATATGCCTTTGTATAGTGGCAAAGTTTTCTGTTCTCCAGACAGTTTTGTAACAAATGGATAATCAACATAGGACTTTGGTTGGTATTCTTGGGCACACTGATGTTTCCAGCAGCTGATGTCGCCACACATTTTAAACTTTACTTATGATTTCGATTAGCTAAAGTGAACCGTGGCCATCTGCTCATTTATCGTTTTCCTATATGATGCCTGGATGGCCTTGTCGTTAATTAGTTTTGAGAGATCATGTCTGACCTTGGATTTTGTTTCGAGGATTGCTTGTAGATGAGGCACATTTGATCATTCTGTAATCGAGTAATCACTAGTTTGTGGTCAGCATTAATGTATATACCACCGTAGAATCATGGTTTCGATGTACCGATCCAGGGTAAACATCCACGGGATAATCTTGCCCAATGTCTCTATATACAACGGGAAATTGGCCTCTCGCTGAGCTCTCGTGAATTGAAGAAACAGCAGCTCTAATTTCTAGACTGAATTCCAGTACTTAAACTGTGGGTGGTCTGGAGCCATTCGAGCTACCAGAAGGAAAGATACTTGTCACAACATGTGAGGAAAACGTGCTGATGAGGCCAGAGCATGACGTCTCACAACTCGCGCCATGCATGCAAGATGAAGCAGATGGTAGAATGTTGCTCCATGCCTTCCATGCATATCACCAAGGTTATCGAACAATAATGATTCATGCTGCAGATACAGACGTCGTAGTCCTAGCCATACGGACAGCAAACTTTCTTCATGGGTGTGATCTCTGGGTCGCATTTGGCCATGGGAAGACCTTCCGCTATATATCAGCTCATGGCATTGCAACAGTTTTGGGTGCAGAAGCGTCACAAGGACTGCTATTTATGCATGCTTTCTCTGGGCGTGACACTGTGTCTGCATTTTATGGGATTGGCAAGAATACAGCATGGGAAGTTTGGAGGACTTCAGATCTATTCAAGTCACTATTTAGGAGACTGTCTGGTGCGCCGGCGTCTCTGTGTGACAATGACATGGAAACGCTGGAGAGGTTTGTCGTACTACTGTACAAACGCACATCACCATTGTCAAAGGTTAATGAGGCACGAAAACGGCTTTTCGCTTTTGGCAACAGGCAGCTAGAAAACATTCCTCCGACCAGTGCAACTCTGCTGCAACACACCAAACGTGTTGCGTTCCAGGCAGGTCATCTTTGGGGCCAATCACTCCACGCAAATGCCAAAACGCCATCGCCAGCTGACTGGGGTTGGGTCAGAGATGGAGACACTTGGTCACCGCAATGGAGTTTGCTTGCAGACGCATCTAAGGCATGCCGGAAACTCGTGAAATGTTCTTGCAAAAGTAATTGCACTGCAAATTCTATAAATCTAACTTACCTTGTACACAGTTGTGCTCATGCGGTGCACAGTGCGTGTGACGTCTGTGAATCATGATTCAACAATCAACAGCATCATGTATAGCCTTGCATACTCTAATAGGATAATTGAACGTATCTATAACGACCATTACTTGGTTCGATATTAAGAAATCAAGTAATTAAAAATATTTCTAGATGCTATATTGCTTTTGTTCTCAAGAGATGGATCTTTTAGATAACACATCTTAAATAGCCACCGTCTTTTGACATCAAACACAGGTGGTCGCTATGGAAGGATTGCTATTTACATATTTAGAGTATTGTAGTGAGTGGAATTATAACGATTGACCCATGAAACCTCTAATTTGACATTAATCCCATCTCTCTACTCCGTCTAGAGCTTGAGTAATGCGAATTTTCCGCTGGGAAGGCGGCCATTTTGAATCCGCCATTTTAATGGGTTCCCTTGGTAGAATCACGTGGAACCGCATCTAATTATGATCAGGATACCTTAAACCACATATATGCCAACTTTCATGCTTTCTGCCGGAATGGAACATCTTTTTCACATATCTGCCCTACTAATAGAATATACGTATATTATTTATTGCTATACAGTTAAACTTATTGACTAATTATTATAAGCTTGAAAACTCGTTTCTGATTGGGTGACAAGGAAATCATGACAACCAACAGACTGGAGAAATATACCAGCATTTAGCTATTTTAAAGTCTGTGTGTCATTCATTGACGCCATGATAAAAAAAGCTGCAAATAGTATGCATTCACACCCCACCGCACCCACTCCCCTGTCAACATGGCCTCAAAGCGCTCAAAAACTACTTATGTCAATTAACCCTTTGAATAGTCAAGATTTTTCAAGAAAATATTAATTCCAGAGGACTATTTTTTGTAAATTTACCACTGAAATTTAAAGAAATGGCTGTAGGCCTATATATTGTCCTGCAAATTGACATTCTTCATTAAAACTGCAGAGGCCATATTTTGGCCGGCTTGAACTACCAAAGGGGTAATATTAAAGAAGAATTCTCTTTCCATAGCCAGTTTCCATTTGCAGGTCAAGGTGTAAGAATCTTTGAAAATTTACCACTGAAATGACTGGCTCGGTTACAGAGCCAATCATTTAAGAGGTAAATATTCAAAAATGCTCTTCTCTTGGCATGAAAATAGACGTTACACGAAGTGCTAAGCATGCGCGTCTCTTGTAATATTCAAGACTGTTATACTATCCGGTCTGCACTTATCTAAATTTTCACCACACACTTCCATAGCATGCTGATGGCTCCACACTGACCAGAATACGTAGAGAAAAACACCGATGACTAAGATAACGACTAGACCGATGCGAAGAAACCATTTGGCTATGGGATCTTGTTCCAGGTCAGACACCTTAGCTAAGTGTTCTTCAGTTTCTCGTCGTTTTTCCTCATCTTCGTACGTAAGCGTCAGCCCACAGAGAATATTAATAATTCTCTCTCGCACTGTCACTACAATAAAGGAATGAAATCTGTAAGTCATGAGGAGTAAGCGGCCTTTCCAGTTTTAGCTATGCCTCGCCTATCTCTAGCTAAACTCCACCCGCATCTCGCTTTTTTAGATCGATCGATCCCTGAATTCCCTGACTATCAATTTCCAGAACGCTATACAGGTAAGCTGTTGAATATTTTGAAGCTAATTTGACTGGGTGCTGTTGCTGCCTATAGCACCCAGTTAAACTAGTTTCAAAGTATTCGACAGAATATGTATTAAATAGTAAAGATATACAATTCGTACAACGTCTCGACATATTAAGCTAAGCGTTGATTATGACGCCATCGTACACGTCACGTAGTTGATTATGACGCCATATGACGGATGGATAAACTGGAAATGTCCATTCCCCTCTCTCATGTCGATTATGTGTGTGATTATGCGTGCGTGCGCGTGTGTAAATGGTTGGATGATTATGAATGAACAACGTTTTCAATCCTAATAAAACACACGCCCTCACACACCTACCAGACTAGACCGCTTAGATTACACAATCGCAGCCCAATAATAACGACATTTGGTCAAGAAATCAGAGTATTTGTTCATTGAATGCCCATTTGCGCAGGCGAAGAGCAGACTATTTTATAAGTGTACCACTGGAATGACTGGCTTGGTTATCGAGCCAATTATTCCAGTGGTCAATTTTTAAAAATAGTCTGATCTTGGCCTGCGCAAATGGACATTCCTCAAAACCGCCGCAGAGGCCTGTTTTGGCCGGCTTCGGCCTGAAAGGGTTACAATTATTAACCCCTCTCACGAGCCAGGTGTGGGTGGAGGTTAACCAGAGATGGGCGAGGCATAGCTAAAACCGGAAAGGCCCACTATGGAAGTGTATTCTCTGAATAGTTGTAGCTATAGGCCGTGGATGTCTAAGACAGCGACATATTTTAGCAACATGTATTTTCAGAAGGATATGAGTGTTTATGTCATCCGCTCTGCCTTGCGTGAAAATGTCATAGGCATAATACTTACCCTTGTCATCGCCTCTTTGGTCTTTGGAAACTGGATCCCGGCTAGAGATCGGGTCTGATCCGGTATGGAAAATGGTGATATCCTGAGTGAGAGATCCGAGAGAATCACGTGAGATGGCCGACTTGTCCATTACTTCTAACCCCTGGTTACTGTACCCAGATGCTCTTGATGATGCGTCGTCAGTAGGATCATACACGGCATCAGGGGTTTGGTTCTGCGCGCGAGGCTGGAGTCGTGTCCAAAATGTTGTCCGATCCAGCTGAAAGAAGAAAGCGACATCGGAAACAACTCCTCCTCCCATCCTCGTGCTCTTCTTCTTCCTCCTCTTCCTCTTCCCCCGGTTGCTACTACTACTACTACTACTACTACTACTACTACTACTACTACTACTACTACTACTACTACTACTACTACTACTACTACTACTACTACTACTACTACTACTACTACTAGTTGCAAATTCCTGATAACGGAGATGGCAACAAGTTAAATCATTGCATCTACAGTATTTCACACTAGTTGTATTAGACAAACACAGGATGTGCTCACAAAATTAAACCGAATATTTAGACACCAGTGTTGTTGAGTTGGATTTGTGTGTGTGCGTGCGTGCGTGCGAGGGGTGCTGTGTGGGGTGGATGGTGTGTGGGCCATGAGAGTATCTTGTTGCAATACTAGATCATAAAGTTCAATTCATTTCAATGTATCACGTAGAGCAACAATAGACGACAATTGAAGCAATGGCATTGGGACGTTAATCCCTTTTGTGCCAAGATGCTACTTATGTCAATGATTCCTTTAATGATCAATATATTTCAGGAAAATCGACGGTTTTGCTCAGTGTTTGACCATTTGGAGGCCAAGATAAGAATATCATTCTCTTATTCTCCAAATGGATACTTTTGTGAGCAATGCAGAGTGCAGAGGCAGTCTCGATAAATAAAGGTTTAAATGTAAATATTTTAAAATGTTTTCAGTAACCTATGCGGTCAGTCATTCTAGTCGTAAATTTACAAATATTCTTCTCCTGGCCTGCAAATGAACATTCCTCAGAGGCGGCTTCGGTCGGATAGACCCTGAAAGGTTTAGGTTGACATAAGAGGTGCGAAGACAGTGAAAAATCCTAACAACTTAGATTCTGCAAAGCGGGAAATATTTTTCTCAGTATACGATGATGCACATTGTATACTACTTAACATATCTTGCTGTAAATGATATTGTCTGATTAGATCCGAAGTCTCAGAGACGGTGCCAGAAAATGGTTCACAAATGGAGAAGAACGTTAAATCTTGGTAATCTGGTTGTAAAGCTGATATACGGCGACCTACTTATGAGCTGAGTGGCTAAAGTACACTTCCGCTAATCCACCCGTATGCTGTATCAGGTCGAACGAACGTTAACATATGACCTTGATAATGCAGGCTAATGGCCCAGTACTGGACCAATACCGGGCCATTAATATGGATTATCATGGGAGTCGTTTCATAAAACCTCATCCTTCCAGTTCGCAATAGTTCTTGACACTACTTACTAATTTAAGATCCGGTCTCTTAGTGAACAAGCTCACGATGACAGCAACCAGTCCCGTTGTGCCAAATAGCAGCAGTGAAAAGTACATGTAGTGGAAGTCTCTGATCATGTTAGGTCTTGTGTCAGCCTCGCCACACCGACCAGGCCCAGGGAAGATGAACACCAGGATCAACCGTGTCACGCCCATCACTAGAGCGGCCATTAAGCCCCAGAATGCACCCTGTATTGGAATACAACATTATTATGATCATCACATTTGTGGTAAAAATACTAGTCATATTTATGGTCGTTATCAATGTCATCGTCGGAAGTTGGCATACTCACAGCCACTGGAATTGAGGGATCGGAAATGACGTATGACAGGGGCAAAGGCCTGACAGTACCCTTCTGAATTGTATGTCTTTGGCGAATTTATTATTTTCTGTTGACTTTTTGAAAACTAATATGACTGGGGCCGTTGCTTCCGTATGTAGTTATCTGTATCCTTATCTTAGAATTCCGATTCTTGGAAGTCAGGTTTCAAAGTGTTAAAATCGATTCAGACGTGCGTACAAGGTGGGCAGAGATTAGTTAGAAATGGGCGGAGCATAGCCAGAAATGGGCGGAGATTAGCTAGAAATGGCCGGGGTATAGCTTGAAATGTGCATTTATAGCTAGAAATGGTCCTTCTATTAAGTCTACTTTCCAGCAAGATTTTGCGTCGGCGTTAACGCCGTCAAAGTGACGTGTCTAGCTCTGTCATGGACATTTAAACACCCGGCACGTGTACGAATTATATTGTATGTCTTTGATGGATTTATTATTTAATTAACATTCAGATAAATATTTTGAAACTAATTTAACTGAGCGCTGTCGCTGCTATATTCAGCAACAGCACCATGTCAAATAAGATTTAAACTATTCAACAGCTTACCTGTATAGTTACGTTGAAAATGAGATTCTGAAAATTCAGGGTTCAAATTATATAGATCGACGCCAACTCGCCCAAAGTGTGGGCGGAGATTAACTACAGATGGGCGGGGCACAGATAGAAATGGATTCCGCTTTTCTATCAGATTTCAATGGAAAAATAAAGTTGATTCCACGAAAATCAAATATAGTTATTCTGCGTAATTGCTATATTATTGTTTTTTGCAAGTACTTTTTAACCGTACATGTGCTTTCCGTTATTGACAGGTTCTATGGCTTTACAGTAGTTCGTTCTTGGCGCAATATATCGCCTAATGCACATGATGTGTTTTCCCAGGTGCATCTCATGGTATCATCTTATGCATACGTCTCGAAGTATTTGGTCAAGAATCTAGCTATCTAATCCATGCTTAACCCGTAATATAGAAGGCTAAAATCGCAGACTGCTGTCCATTATTTCAGATATAAAACCTCAGAAAATTACCAGAAGTAATAAATTCTGATATGGTCATGGTGAAGCTATTGGGAAAGAGATTATATCTTGTCAAATCTGAATTGTGAGTTTCTGTACACAATTGAAAATTAAATAATATAGTCTTCTTTAAGTAATACTGTAGATTTCAATGTAGATGACATTGACACTGCCTAAGTCTGCCCATTGTTTCTGTACAGTTTATCCATCAATCATATGACATCATCATCATCAGCTACGTGACGTGTAGGATGACGTCATAATCAATAACGTCCAGATTAGATTCATCCACTCTTACATAAAAATCGGTTGCTCCACCGAGATATTAACACTTTCGTGACGAAACCGGCCAAAGCCGGCCTCTGTAGTGGTTTTGAGTAATGCCCATTTACAGACCAAGAGAATAATATTTTTGAAATTTTACCACTAAAATGACTGGCTCGGTAACGGAGCCAATCACTACAGTGGTCAATTTTCAAAAATAGTCTTCTCTTGGCCTGCAAATGGACATTCGATACGTAAATATTTTAATTTTTCTAAGAAATTTAGTCATTAAAGGGTTAAAGCGTTTGACACTATCTAGCATTTAACATTCTGACAATGGACCTTTCCAGTTTATCCATCCATCATATGACGTCTTAATCAACTACATGACGTGTACGATGGCGTCATAATCATTGACGTCATGAATAGCGTAGATAAGGTAGCCACGAACGCTTAAGTGATGACGGACTATGCGTTGTTGTATGAATTGTATGGCTTTTCAAAATATTTAACAGCTTACCTGTATATTTGTGTGGAAATTGATAGACAGATCAATAGCAACACCGGGGAAGTGTGGGTAGAGCTTACCTAGAGATAGGCGGGACATAGTTAAAACTGGATTCGTCCCATTACCATTAGCCTAACAGTTTCCATTCTACAGTGACAATGTGACGAATTCATTTCTATGCATTATTATTATTATTATTATTATTATTATTATTATTATTATTATTATTATTATTATTATTATTATTATTATTATTATTTTATTATTATTATTATATGACCTGTTCATTAACACGTGGAACCAGCACACCCAGTAAGAAAATCATGGCAAATGGTGGAGCCAGGTAATTGGTAACCTCTTGGATGTAAATAAACACTTGACCTCCCTGAGTCTCCTTGACAACTGGTACCCAGGCAACAGCAGTGATTGTCATCGCAATTATAAACACGCTAAAATAATTTAAAATAAATTGCACTCATTAAATTTTCTTTCTAGTTAAATACGTCAATTTTTCGTATAAAAACTTCGAATCCACACCTCACCTTCAAGAGTGATTCGAAAGCAATGTTTCATGTTACGCAACTATTTACAATAACTGTTGAACTGCAGAGATGGGAGTTCAAGATTTCGCCCTTTCTCCACTTCACCCAGGCCGGAAACAGAGTCCATTCATCATTCGCTTCATTTGTGCCGGGCAGATCTACTTGTGTGAATTCGCTCAATCCAATGGACCTTTCCAGTTTAAGCTATTCCCAGTCCATCCTCAGTTAAGCTCCACACACGATTAGCCCATGTTGGAATCGATCGATCACCGAACGCACTGACTATCAATTTCCAGAAATACTATACAGGTAAGCTGTTGAATATTTTAAGCAAATTTAACTGGGTGCTGTTGCTGCCTATGACAGCAATAGCGCCCAGTCAAATTAGTTTCAAAATACTCAACAGAATGATTATTAAATAGTAGAGACATATAATTCGCGCAACAATGCCTAATCCGTCGTCAAACATGCGCTCGTGACGTACTGATCTATGCCAACCTACACGTCACGTAGTTGATTATGACGTCATATGATGGATGACTAAACTGGAAAGGTCCATTACCTTCAAAATAGCCATCAGCTTACCTGCATAGTTACATTAAAAAGTTGATTTGGAGAATTCCGTTTTCAAAATTTCACTCTATTCCAACACAAGTACAAAGTTGGCGGAGCGTGGCTAGGAATAGACATTGTATAGCTAAAGATGAAACCTTCTTTTTAGAACCTTAATGTACACATAATCACCAGGTGAATTGATTTATGAGAAACAGTCACAAAGGAGTATCTATGGCCCCGCCCCAAATTCCTAGCTAACCTCCACCCTCGCTTTATACGTGTTGTGATCGATCGAACCCTGAATTTCTTGAATTTCAATTTCCAGAAAACTATACAGCTAAGCTGTTGGCAGGAACAGCGTCCAGTCAAATTAGTTTCAAATTATTTAACATCATGTTTATTAAATGTAAAGACATACAATTCCTAAGCGTTTATAACGGACTTAGATATGCCATTTATGAAGTATTTGATTGTGACTTCAGCCTACTTGCGACGTAATTGATTATGACGTCATATACTTTACCATCAGACTGGATTCCCCTATTGAGCGAGTGCACGACTATTGTACTCGATAAGTGGATAACAGAGGTAGACGCATCGTGGACGGGTGCTTTCGCTGCCTAAATCTGCAAGATTTCTCAGTCAAATTAGCTGCAGAATATTCAAAGTAATACTTATTAAATTGTAAGTAATAGATTCATATTTTATCTTTTCAAATGCTTAAGATAAGTATCTATATCTCACACGTGATCATGACATGTTCATTTTCTATGCGCATGCGTAGTACTCACCGCCCTACCACCATTAGCTCTCTGACCGAGGCATGCTTTCTGAATCGTTTCCATACATCCATGGTAAACAATGTACTGGCACTGTTGAAGATAGAATCCAGGTCACTCATTAAAGCCGCTACCATCACCGCCATCATGAGTCCACGCAGACCTGTTGTAGGAACATTGACCGTTCCAGTTTTAGCGATATCTCGCCCATCTCTAGTTAAGGTCCACCCATACATCTATCGTGTTGGGATCGATCGATCCCCGAACTACTTGACTATCAATTTCCAGAAAACTATACATGTTAGCTGTTAAATATTTTGAGACTAATTTGATTGGGTGCTTTTGCTGCCTATGGAAGCAACAGCGCCCAGTCAAATTAGTTTCCTCAAACAGCGAAGCGATGTGAGTGGGCGTATCTTAGTACGATGACAACGTGTTGGACTATTAAGAATTAAAGCCGGACTATATCGAATCTCTCATGACGTTATGATTATGACGTCATCCTATACGTCACGTAGTTTATTATGACGCCATATGATGGATGGGTAAACTTGGACAGGTCCATTAAATACTCAAATCCATAGCAGCCGTGTTGCCAAAGGAGCGCTCCGATTCCCTGATAACGCAGCTAACGGGGCCGATGCTGGGCCGATACCAGGCCGATACTGAACGTATCGACGTGGTATCGGCCTAACATCAGCCTAGTAAGCTGCGTTATCTGGGTCAGTCAGTGATTGTCACCCCAGTCTCTGACGTCATAATCAAACACGTCACTTGCTACTCGAAGTCGCAATCAAAATGCTGCAGGAAAGTGACAATACTGATAGTGACGAAAGCGTGTGAATTGTATGTCCTTGGTCGATTTACAATTTAAAAACATTGAGTTAAAATTTGAAACTAATTTGACTGGGAGCTGTTGCCGCCATGCTTCAGTCAAATTAGTTTCGAAATATTCATCAGCTTAACTATATAGTTACATTGAAAATGGTATTCTGAAAATTCAGGTTTCAAATTGTTCAAATCAAATGCAAAACGTGTAGAAAGTACGAGATATTGGTGTCTAAGATTTCTCTCTACCCAGTTGTAATTCTTCTGTTGGGATGTCACCCTCATTGAGGCACCGGCTGTAACGCTGTCATCAGTAATAATATGGTATCACGGTTATTCCATGTCTCCGATGCTGTCTTTTGTGCGTTTTAGTGCATTTTTATATCAAACGCATTACAAATCTCGCAACACGATATAAAACAGGGGATTAATTTCCGATCCAAAAACCGTACTATATTTCGAAAATGCGAAGACAATGGACTTTTCCGGCTTTAGCTATGCCCCGCCCATCTCTAGCTACGCTCCACCAACACCTCGGTCGTGTTGGGATTGATCGATCACTCAACTTGCTGACTATCAATTTCCAGAAAACTATATGGATAAGTTGTTGAATATTTAAAAACTAATTTGACTGGGCGCTGTTGCTGACTCTGGCAGCAACAGCGCTCAGTCATATTAGTTTCAAATTATCAATTTCCAAAAAACTACACAGGTAAGCTGTTGAATATTTTGAGACTAATTTGATTGGGTGCTGTTGCTGCCTATGGTCTAGGATATATCTTAGTCCCTTGAGTAAAGAAAGTTTGTGTTGAGCATTTGTTGTTAAGTTTTCCACGTGAATTAGCCAAGTGCCTTTGTTATTGAAGGTAATGCCAAGATGTTTATGGTTGTTTGATGGGAGTATTTCAGAATTTGTGAATTTAACTGGAAAGTCAGTGGGCTCATTACACAGAGAAATAAACAGATTAGTAGTTTTGGAGGCATTAAATTCAACAAGCCATGCGTTAGCCCATTGCGTCATGATCCAAATATCATGGTCTATTGTTGCAACGTGTGCTTGTAAGCTATCAGACATTACATATAGGCAGGCATTATCGGCAAACAGTCTATTATTGTTTAAAATATCGCTGGGCATGTCATTAATAAAGACTAAAAATAGCAAGAGACCAAGGACTGAGCCTTGTGGCACTCCAGCGTGTAAGCGAAGTAAGGTAGATTCATTGCCGTTGATAACTACTCGCTGATAACGGTTTTCGAGATAGCTTTCAAACCATGCCAGTAAATTTCCCCAGATACAGAAATTTCTCAATTTTTGTAGAAGGCCACGATGCCACACTCGATCGAATGCTTTAAAAATATCAAAGAATAAGAACAGTATTTCCTACAACATTCGTCACACAAACCTATTCACTCCATTTCGTTACTGCATTGAGCTCTCACGGAATTCAAGAGCAAACCACCTCCTCCCTGGTATTATGTCGGCCAAAGGTTTGCTAATGTAGGCTTTGTAATGGTTGTTGTAACTTAAATCAGCATCTATTTGAAAATTTTCTGTCAGACTCAGCTAGCTGTCCATGTGGATACACTGATGAATCCACAAATCACTATCTCCTCCACTGCCCTCTTTTTAAATCAGCTCGTCCTAAACAATATCTCTCTTGCCATACTGACAGCTAATCAACTTCTATACGGCATTAACAATGTCGACTTGGAAAAGAATATTACAATATGTAACGCCGTATGTCAATATATAGTCAATACCAACCGCTTTAAGTAACTTCCTATTTATTAAATTCGCAGCCATAAGAGCTAAATGCAAACAGCCCAACATGTACAAGCATGATAAACACAGCATTAAGAACACCTCACCACCTTACCTTTCTCACTCTTGTCAAATCTTTTGTTTATACCCTGTTTCTCATATTCCCCTCTCCTCTTTTTTGTCTCTCTTTCCCTAACACCCCCCCCCCCACAACACACGCTCTCTCCCACCCACCCCCTCTCTCTCTTTTCTCGTATCATGCACAGACGCACACCAATACGTACGCAGACACGCACATATTCACGTACACATACTCAAGCATGCGAACTACCTAAAAAAATTGTAATCAGTGGTTGATATAGATTATCAATTAACTAGTTATACATACGTTAATATTTAATTGTTTTATTATACCCCATCTTGATGTATTTATTATTGTATTGCATTGTTATGTATGGGAGACACGTGCATAAGACGTATGTCTTACTGTGCTCCCATTGAACAGAATACATAAAAATAAATAAATAAATAAATAAATAAATTCTATTTAAAACAAGCCAGTGATCACCACCCTTCACATGAATAACATTTGTCTGCTGCATACGCGCTATGCCAACCAACGTCGCAGAGTCAACTTTGAGCTAACGAGCTCGTCAAATAATACCACCAGCTAACTGTCATACAAGAGGACCCTGGCCGAACAGAGAGCAACCATTGATACAATTCCAAATGAGGTTTTACCAAGAGTACTGAAGTCCATTAAAACATCAGTGACCAGCGTAATATGAGTTGTCAAAAATACTAACATAGATGGACGCTACACTGCAGATCCACTCGTTTTGTAATGCTGTCTCTCTATCAAAGTGGTCAGGGCTAAGACAGTATAAAGCTACGCCGAGAATGCGATTCCATACTTTGCCAGATCAGTGAACGACTGAAATAACTCGCCACACCACAGCCACACCGCAAGTAGACTCTTTTACAGATGACAGCACAACCACAGATACTTGTCATAAAATATTTAGGGCGGCCTGGGCTTTGAGAGTTGCTGGTCAACCACTATTGCTTTCCATGCACACCACTAAAGCCAACTCTATCGGGACAGACAAGTGAAAAGTAGATGCGATCGGAGAAAGCTTTAAGAACCAGTTCACGGATCCCGACGAGCAATTACACCTATATGTTGGCGATTCTAGGTCACTACAAACATCACTTAAAACAACAGAGATTGAGAAGACACTTAAGGCCGTGAGAAATGGACGTGCATCTGGACCCGACAGCATCGGCAGTGAACTCCTTAAGTATGTATCAAATCAACCACGTACATAATACACTCTACCTTCACGCAACACACACACCCCTCCACCACCACCACCCCCAATCTATATGTAGTGGCGATGAACTGCTACTAGTCAGTCCGCTGTTGGCAAATACCAATTTGAAACCGCGAGTAAAATGCTTGAAATCTCCATTGGTTCTCCATAGGAAGATTGCCGCTCTCCGGTACTGTTTAAATGCTACCTTGCCACAGCCCTCTCGTCATTAGGAGAGAACTCCACAAGACCAAACCCGCTAGTATCTACACTGGACCGCCCACTAGAGATGGGGTATGCAGACGATGTGGACATCATAGAGGAGGAAAAGAAGCCGTTCGATAACATTCTCCCTATAGCGGCAGAAGAATTCAAGAATGAGAATCTACTGAAGATTAAGCTTAGCCATGTATATTTATCCACGACTGAGGAAGTCGGTGACGAATCCATGCCTTTGCGTAGGAGGAAAGGATGGAGGAAGAGCAAACAACCTTGGTTTACTAATGTGTTCCTCCTTTGATATTTCATCCCGTTGCGTCACGGGAAATACTGCTCTCCAATCTTTTTGTAAACTGTGGATCCGTGGATTACGGATCCCTGTGGCTAAATAACTATGCTTGTGTGACGCAGCCCGTGTGCTACTAATGCTGTAACAGCTGGGCAGCGCTGAAGCCAGATCTAGATACGGTTGATTGATGCCTGTCATCACAGATACCTAAGTATTATAACCAAAAATCGCTAGCCGGACACATTCGCGGACAGTGGGACTGTGAGAACAACGCCCTATACACTATGTACAATAGAGTCAAACTGGACGCGAATGTGTGCCAACAAAGATTGTTTGACAATCGTCTCCGAATGCCACTCGATACACCTGGGGAGAAAGCGTTGGAATTAGCTGTACCCGATGACATCATCTATAAAGCTCGTGGATGATGACACTGCAGGCACCTGCTAAGTGTGCAACATACTGATCTAAAAGAAGCCGCACTCGGTACACTGATAACCAAGAACCTGAAAGAGCTAAGGGCTATTGCTGAGGAAAGGAAACTGGCCAAAGAGGAGGACGGACTGATTGCAGCTACAGGCTGCGGCCGCAAATCATCATCATCATCATCATCATCATCATCATCATCACCATCATCATCATGTACCTGTCGGCATGAGACCCATAACGAGACGGGGGTATGCGATGTTTGAGCACCCCGCATAACTCTGACATGTCTGATAGCAAATGTCCGGGTCCACACAGGCAACTTCGTCTGTAATAATAATAATAATATTAATAATAATAATAATAATAATAATAATAATAATAATAATAATAATAATGTTGTTTTGGTGTTGTTATTTCTACTGCTGCTGCTGCTGCTGTTGTTGTTGTTGTTGTTGTTGTTGTTGTTGTTGTTGTTGTTGTTGTTGTTGTTGTTGTTGTTGTTATTAGAAATGGATCCCTCTAGTGTTCAACATACTTCGGTTGCTTAACATCTTCCCTCATATTTATGTAATCAAGTTTGCTGACCCAAAGCAGCAAAACCAGGTCAGTCATGGTTAATCTACAATACACCTAGGAAGCCGGAAAAAAGTTTAGCAACAGTAAAGTTTGGTTTGTTGTATTAAAACTATGCGTCCATTTATAACCAAATTTGCAGGCATGTTTCGTCAATGTAATGTCTCGCTGATCATGAAGAAATGCAAATCATTTCTTGCATTTCTCGGCCGCACGCTTACTGCATGTGAAAATGCATTTTTCATGCACTGTCCCACATTGGCGGGTAGCGAAGGCAACATTTCACCATATTGCAAAAGCAGATAACGAACGTTAACGGAAAACGCTTAAAAGTTTACCCTACCGAACATGGGCCGCCGCCCAGGACTACCCGAAAATCAGCGCCATGAAGCAATGGGAAGACTCGCTGCTGGGCAGAGCGTTCGCGCTGTTGCTCGACATTTTAATGTTCACGCCTCAACCATTTCCCGTCTCCGCCAACGTGAGCAGGAAACTGGACATGTTAATGACCGACCACGATCTGGCAGACCGAGAGCAACAACACCACGAGAAGACCGCTACTTAGTGACGTCATCACGACGTCACAGGTTTGAGACTGCGCCGCGGCTGTCCCGTAATTTTCACACCGCTACCGGCACTACAGTGCATGCACAAACTGTGCGAAACAGACTCCATGATGCTGGACTGCATGCCCGTCGTCCACTTGTTGCCGTTCCGCTCACAGAGCGTCACATCGAGAATCGGTTTGCATGGGCAAGAACTCATCAGCGATGGCGTGCTCAACAATGGAGCCACGTTTTGTTCAGTGATGAGTCGAGGTCTTGTGTGGATGTGGTGGATGGTAGGCAACAGGGTTGGCGACGTTTAAGGGAACGGTATGATGCAGCCAACATCATTCAGCACGGCAGATTCGGTGGCGGCAGTGTAATGGTGTGGGCTGGAATCCATGAAAATGGCAAAACAGATCTTATTGTGATTCGCGGAAATTTAACGGCTCAACGTTACTGTGAAGAGGTTGTCGCCCGTGTTGTCATCCCTTTTATGCAGCATCATGCAGACTTTATGTTCCAGCAAGACAACGCCCGTCCTCATTCAGCTAGGGTCACCAGTGATTTTCTCGAGGCTAACAACGTTCCGGTGTTGGACTGGCCAGAGCGATCACCGGACTTGTCTCCAATCGAACACGTGTGGGACATTCTTGGCCGTATGGTGCGTGAGAACCATCCACATCTTCACAACGCGCGGGAGC
This sequence comes from Chaetoderma sp. LZ-2023a, assembly GCA_034401795.1. Taxonomy (NCBI): domain Eukaryota; kingdom Metazoa; phylum Mollusca; class Caudofoveata; order Chaetodermatida; family Chaetodermatidae; genus Chaetoderma; species Chaetoderma sp. LZ-2023a. Next base: position 128,503,001 of record CM067359.1, read on the forward strand.
TGGAAGCTGCACTGCTCCAGGAATGGGATGCGATTCCTCTTCGTGACATCAGGTGCTTAATTCGAAGCATGAGAAAGCAATGTACGGCGGTGGTTAATGCGCGCGGAGGTCACAACCGGTATTGACAGCTCAGTGTCATTATTTAAATTGGACCCTTTCGTTGAATGATGCCGTGTTAAAGGCGCGATGCTAGCATTACAGTAACAAGAGACTGTTGTTCAAATTGGAAAATGACCTATCAATTAAATAATATATTTGAATCAATTTATTGTTTTTGTTAAATAACATTTGTACAGTAATATTCTCAGTGTTGCTAAACTTTTTTGGTTCAGTATATTGGTATTCTTTGGTTCCTCGGCATCTCTACTGACAGTGGATCTCGCTGTGTAA